>JAOXYD010113369.1:0-11399 GCA_028565735.1 Pinacopodium congolense
GTCACTATTCCAAGATGCTGTCGGCCACGACTTTCCAAGATACTGTCGACCATGACTTACTTTCCAGCTGTCGGCCACAACTCACTATTCCAAGATGCTGTCTGCCACAATCATAATAAAGATGCTGACTCAAAAGAGATTCTTTCTTATCTTTTAATGCATTAAGTTTGAAGTCCGGACTTCAAGTCTGCATATGATCTCTATAAATAGTCGCCTCATTTGTATAGCAGAGGCATTGAGCTAATTTACTACTTCCTTCATTCTCTTATGCAAATCTTCTCTTTCTCAAAATAAAGATTAATGTTTCCAGATATGTCAACTCTTTCTCCTCTTTTATATTTTTCTACCAGCATGAATAACTAAATATTAGTCTGCAAGGTTATATACCACTTACATAAGTCCACATCTTCCACACTTAGGTCTACGTCTAGTGTAGGAAATGAACGAAGTCTGTGCTGTACTATTCTAAAGGGACGCTTCAAGTTATTCAGTATAGATCGTTGGTTAGATAAGTTTGACAGAGCTTTCTGTGAATTAGATATGCAAAATGAAATCCAAATTAATCAAATAATTGCAAAGATATATCATATGTTAGCAAGATTACACACAAATAATGATCCTCATTCTACTGAAAAATTATATAAATAAGTTTTTCTCAATGATTTAATAGATAGTCTTGAACGAATTAAAAATAAGATGCATGTTTTCCAAGATTTGTCAGTTTCAAATAATATTGATGATTATGATAATACTTCTCCAAATAGAATAGAAAGAAAAGGTTATTATTCAGATTCTAGTTCGAGTACTAACTCTAATATTCCACAAACATTTGTTCAAGATTCTCAAGATCCTAATGATAGATAGGGGCAGCAAGAAAATGGTATCAATTCCTCATCTATTCCATTCTTAAAGAATAGCTATTCCATTCCTTATGTATTCCATTCTGCAAACCAAACGTACCGTTATTAATTAGAAGATGATGTGTTTGTTTGGTACTGGGGGCGTGCTTATATTGATATTATTACTCTTGTATCCTTTTCCTGTAAATTAATTAATGGGTTTGCCACATTCTCAGGCAATAATAGTAGAGTGCAAGCCCTTGTCTACATAGCCTAGTGGTCCATCCATTCATCCAATGGAGTGGATTAGGTGAAGCAACTTTCACAATAATTAACAGTGTCTTTTTGGGAACAATTAATGCTCATTATCATAACAAACTGATTTTGAATTTATTTCTTAAAACAATTTAGTAAATGAAGGATATTTCTGTTTTGGGGATTGGAAAGTAAAATTTTTCGTAGGATATTTTATTGATTTAAAAATAGTTTAACTTGCGTTTTTTTTGGTTTTGTTTATGGTGGCTGGTGTGGAGAGTGAGACAGAAGCAGAGGTAGATGGGATGGGATGGGGAACTCGGCACCTTTTAGGACCATTTTAAGGGTAGTGGTTATTCATTTGCCTTGGCCTTTAAGCAATGAGTAAACCTAATGGAAGACTCGCTTTTTATCATTTTGTCCCGGTAGATATACAGACCAACAGCTCGATAAGATTACAATTTATTAATCAATTTAGATGGGCTTGTTCGAAAAAGGTCCAAACACACACTGGCATTGATTAATAAGGGAATTTGATTATCATAACCTCACTAGGGAAAAGATTATACTACTATCAACCAGATAGAATAGACTGACTTTATTTTCTCTTGTACAATGAGAAATATAATAAATATATATATATGTCATTTATTTTTGGCTGTACGAGATTTTAGGAATTTTAAGCACATTTTATATTTGATCAATAAATAAGACAAAATTGTCATTCCTATAATAAACGTTCCTATAATCTTATTGCTTTACAGATCACCAACACTTTCTCTTAAGTTATTATATACAAATTTAAAATTCCCAATTTGTCAAACGAATTGTGAAAATTCCTATTGCATACTTTCTTCGTAAGAATGTTTATCAATTGATCTACAAATTTAATGAATGAGAAATAAATTATCTTGATCTCAAGGTTGTGAAATGTTAATCCACCTTTATGTGATTAGTTTAGTCATAATAAAAAAAGTTTTGAGAAATATTGAGAGTGGTCTTATTACCACATAAGGTTATGAGAAATATTTTAGTCCTCCTAGATTCTTCATATCAAACTCCCTTACCAATTTGTCCTCAATAGTTGATAGTTCTTTTGATTCATCTCTTATAATAATCATATTATCTATATAGAATATTGAGATTGTTATCTTGTCCCATTAATCCTTCAAGAATAGTGTATAATCTAAATTATTTTATTGGAATCCATATTCCATTATTGCATAGTTGAATATCCTAAATTATGTTCAATGTGATTACTTTGATCTATGCAATGCTCATTGTAATTTACAATATAGCTGTGATTTCTAAAATATCATATATCCTAGTGGGTATTCATGTAGACTTCGTCCTTAATGTCATCATGGAAAAAAGCATTCTTCATATGAAATTACCAATCAAGATTTATTATGAGGGATAAGAGCACTTTCACTGTAACTAACTTGGCCACTAGTAAGAAGGCTTCTTAATAGTCTATCCCATAAGTTTGCAAATAGTCTTTTGCTCAAGCCTTTTTTTATATTGATTAAACAATCCATTTACCTTATACTCAATTAAAGAAAACCATTTACATGCTACCTTTTTTTTTCATTTCTGTAGTAGGTCCATATCTCATTTTTGAAGTAGGGCCTTTATCTTACAACCACTTAGATTTAGTGAGTGCTTCCTCGATATTGGTAGGAATATGAATATAAGAGAGTTTATCTGCAAAGGTTTTGAGGAAATCAAGTAGTTTCTTGGTGAACAAAGATTTAAAAATGAGATACTTTGACAAAAGAATACATGTTTGGTGGTTTTCCATGATTATGCCTAAAAGGTAAGCTATAGCCAACAAAAGTATCTATATCGTTAAGACTTTATAGTGTAGTAGGAAGGCTTACCTTAGGAATATTCTCAAAAGATAGGTCATTAAGAATTAGAGAGTGAGGGAATTTAGTGTCAAGAGCATCTTCTGATAGTACCTAAAGAAGTTGAACTTTAAGTCTTCACTTAAATCCAAGGTTACTAAATCTTTACTTGCATCGATGTTATTGTTTTAATTTTGTAAGTTCTTCTTAGTCAATCGTAAGCCAATTCAACTCTCTCTTATTCCCCTTTACAGAAAAGAATTGGAATTTAATGGAGGATAGAATGGGATAGATTTTAAGAATGTGACATCTATAGTAACATAGGTCCATTTGATAGCTAGGTTATAGCATCTATATGCTTTCTAGTGTGAAGTATATTGACACAATATAAAGTGTGATTAACCAAAGGAAATTTGATAACCTTTGATAGAAATCAAAGAAAACTCACAATCATTCAACTTGGAATAATTTTCTCCTCACAATGATGGCTACAAAACATAATATAAAACATTAAAGTTAAACATAAGGATAATGATGTCTTGTATAAAAACTAAACGTAAAAACACAAATACTTATAATGATAAAACAACAATTAATTCGAGTAAGAATGATACCATTATTAGGAGCCATTAACATACTATCTTTCATTAAAAGCAAAATGACAATTTTTGAGGACATAAACAACATCGTTTATATATGTTGTTTATCTTCTGACTTCTTTTAGCAATAGAGTAACACTTGGAATAGCGATAGAATTAGCTTTTACAAAAAGAAAATTTAGTTTTGTATGGATTTGTTTCTAAATGATTTATAAACTAGTATTTGACATATTAAATGTTTTGAAAATTTTGATATTCTCTAAAAATTCAACCACATATGCATTATCATTGATCTTTTTGAGCATTATATATGGATCATACTTCTTAGGATGCAATTTGTTATACGTCCCAACTAAAAATTACTCTTTATGTCGCAATATCATAACTTGATCACCTACAGTAAAAGTCTCAATTCTTCTATACTTATCTACAACCTGCTTATACATCTGGTTTATTGCCTAAAGTTTCTACTTAACCTCCTTATGCACTTCAACCACTTACTCAACCATATATTTAGCTGGAATGTTCATCCCCTTACCTTTTAATGACTTGATCAAATCAAGTATTTGTTAAGGTCACTTGATATAAACAATAGAAAACGGTAACCTATTAATAGCATTAGGGACTGCATTATTGTACATAAATCTACCTGTGATAGTACAAAATCCTAGTGTTTAAATCTATATTCACAAATACTACGAATTATAATTTTTGAGTGTCTTATTGAGTGCTTCAGTTTGCCCATTAGTTTGTAGGTAGGCTGTACTACCGAAATTCAAATTCAAATTAAATAGCTTCTATAAAATACACTAAAAGTGGCTAAGAAACTTAATATATCGATTAGAAATGGTCGTTTTTAGGATTCTATATAAAGGAATAACTTCTTTATAGAATAATCTAACTACACTTACTACATCCGAAATTTTCTTACAAAAAATAAAATGAGCTATCTTTGAAAACATATCAATAACCATGAAAATTAAATTAACTTTCCTTTGTGTATTGGGTAGTCTAAAAAAATCTATAGGTAGGTCTTCCCAAATATTTAGGCACAAGTAAAGGCATGCAAAATATGATATTCTTATATTGCCTCTTTGCTTTCTAATATGTAAGGCACTTCTCAACAAATTTGTAGACAACCCATCTTAATTGAGGCCATCAAAATCATTTATATATCGCTACAAGTGTCTTATGATACCTCGAATGGCTTGCCAGACCTCCTCTATGCGAATCCTGAGTTGATTGCTCTCTTAAGGAAGTTCTAAGTAAACACATTTAATTCTCATACATTAAATATCCATCATTCAAATAAAACTCGGCTATAGGTGGATTATTCAAAAGCTTACCCCATATCTTCACAAAATCTTCATCATGCTCAAAGCCTTCCCTAAACTGCTCAAATCCTACAATTTCATTATTCAACTACTTAAAACATTGGTTACTCAATTTTAGGTACCTGATTTGTAGTTCAATTTAAAAGGATATTTCTATAGGAATTGCTTCATCTTGAATATATGTCACTACTAATCCTATTTTGATTGCTTAAATACTTTAGTTCCTTATAATTCGAGTATATTATAAACTCCTTTTTAATTAAGCAATGCTCCCAACTTTTAAGAGTATGAATCATGAAACAAAACCCCTTATCATATGTGCTTTATCTCCTCTTAGCTTCACTAATCTTTTCACTAAAATATGCCACTAGTCTCTTCTCCTATGATAGAATTATGCATATTCTAACCCTACTTCCATCATAATCTACCTTACAAAGCTTGTTAAAATAAGGTAAAGCGAGAATTGGCATAGTGTATAACTTCTTTTTCAATATTATAAAACTTTGTTCTTTCTCTTCTCCCTACTATAACTTACCCTTCTTTAAACACTTTACAATTAGTGTTACAATAGTGCTAAAATTTTTTATGAACCACAAATAAAAGATTGCTATCCTATGAAAAAACTATGTAGTTTTAACATGTTAGTTTGTGCGGGCTAATATCTGATTGTCTTTTATTTGTGCAGACTATTGGATTTTAAACGTATCAACCTATATTCCACCAGTAGACACAACATAACCTAACAATAATAGTTTGTTTGTTATTAAGTTACACTTCTTAAGATTGATATACAATTGATTCTTCTATAAAAATACTAGCACTTGTCTTAAATGTGAAATTGAATCTCTTTAAAGTGACTTTAAACTAGTATATCACTGAAGTACATCATAACAAGCTTACTATTAAACAACTTTAATATCTCTTTCATCAATTTCTTAAGGCATTTGACAATAGATTGGCATCCCTAAACATTCATATAACCCTTTCTTCATCTTGAATGTAATCTTCCACTCATCTCCAGGCCTAATCTGAATGTGATAGTGGCCAACTTTTAAGTTAAACTTAGAAAACAATCTAGTTCCATGCAATTTATCTAACATATCATCTAACCTTAGGATTAGGAATTTGTATCACATAATAATCATGTTTATAGCTCTACTTCCTATGTGTATCTTCTAACTCCTATCCTTCTTAAAAGTCAACAATGAAGGCAATTGCACAGGGATTTATACTCTCTTGTATAAGTCCATTTTGTAATAAATTTTCTACCTTGTCCTTCAAGATCTCATTTTCCTTTGAGTTCATTCTATAATAAGGTAGGTTTGGTAAGCTCACTTTTAGGATGAGATCAATACTGTGTTATATCTCTCTCATATGGGGTGACCAATCGGATATCTCCTTATGCATGAAGTTTTTGAATTTTTACAATAAAGGCTATAATAACTCCAGTTGTTCCTCCACTTATAACTCAGTTTTACTCATCAACACCTATTTAACTATTAAAGCATGGATCTTATTTGTCTCTTTAACCTTGGTCCCAAATTTTTTAGCAATAAACAAGAAGCCATTCCCTTCAAGTGATGTCACCTTGGTATTTAATTATAAAAATGTCTAATTCACCACATCCTTCTATAACCTGTACTTATTACTTTGACCTAAATTAGAAATCGATGTCATACTACCATGGTCTTTCAAACAATAAATGACAAACATTCATATCAACTATATTATAGTAAACTTCATCACGATACTAACCAATTATGAAATGCCCATTAAAATGTTTTGACACCTCCACCTTCTCAGTTGTTGTCTTAATCTATCCCAACATATGCCGGTTATAATATTTCTTTACCCTCCTCACTGTTTCTCTCCCAATTATATTTTTGCAACTCTGACTATCAATGATGACACTAAACCCCTTAGTATTGATGGTGCACCTAGTTCAAAACAATTGATAGTGTTGAATTTGATCCTCTAACTTAGGAGCCACCATCATCCTAATCACCACATACATTTTTCTATCACTAACTTCACACTTCCTTCTCATCACCATTTTCTTCACATTAAATTCCTTCATCCTCTTCATCTCCCTACAATGTTCGCAATCTTCTCTAAAGGATATTCATTGGACCTATTTCCTTATTAGTTACTAATAGTTTGTTTAACGTATTAATTTCCAACCCTTTTTACATACCTAGCTCTTCCTTCAGTTATAAGATGCTTCTCAGTTGCATTGTCCTTTTATAGTGATTGTTGCTACGGCTACCTTATGAATTGTATTCTTACATAATTGTACACCTCTCAATATACTTTTTTACTTTGTAAATCTCATAACTCCTACTCCATTCTTACTACATTAATTTAGCTTTCAAAGCCACTCCTTACCTTAGATAGCATCCGAATGACTTGCAATCCAATCTTATCCCTCTATGCTAGTTTTAACTCTTCTAAATACCTCACAACCTACTACCTTTTATATTCAAGGATATTGTTTTTTTTCCTGCCAACTTCATGAACTCTATGGTTTAATTATGTATAATTTTACTCTCTTATTAACATCACTAATATTACTAAAACAAAAACTCTCTTATTAATAACACTAATATTGGTAAAACAAAACCTACTTATAATCTAAAGCAAGAACTTCCTTTTCAATAAATACTTCATCCTATACTAAGTTTGTATTGGATCCTTACCCTCATGTACTCTTCTAGACTGAATTCTTTCTCATTATATAGATACTCTACTTTTCAGCTGACACACCACTAATCTAAATCTTTTTTGAAGTAGAGTCTCTAAATAGCCAACTACAACCCAATCCAAGAATTCCTTTATCCTCAAACTTCCATTAAAATATGACATGTCCATCTTCAATTGGAAATCATGCATCCTTGTCATTATCTTCATAGGTTTTCTTTCCTCTTATGGACCTTGTATGGTTGATAATGACTAAAATAATTTAGTTTATATATGTCTTCTTCTTCTTCTTCTATGTTATAAACATGTTGTCTATAAGTAGGAACAAATATGTCAATAGGGTTAATACGAGCCAACTTTACCCCTAGTCTTCTATTGTAATATGCCTCCCATATGCATCAATTCCATAATCATCTAGATATTCCACAATTTTTTAAAGATGTTCCTCAAAATGTTATAATCTAAAATACATCCATTGCTCTAGATCTGCTATAATTATTGCAATGCCTTATCCCTATAAATGGGAGCTCAAGTTTCTTGATTACCATTACAAAGATCGTTGCCATCATGAAGATCATTGCCATCACTATTAGTTGACATTATGCTTTGATACCCTATGATGATTTAGAAACTCATATATATGTATTAGCTTCAGTCTCTAAAAAACAGCAACTCAAAATACAATTAGAAACTCGAAATATAAGTGTTTGAAGCTTAAACTATCAAAGAGAAAAATAAGAGAGAAGCAAGAGCTTCTCTAACTAATGTGATCTAAACATCCCCTACTCTCTACGTGTTTCTAGTGTTTTCTTGGCTCTTTGTAGACAACCTGGACCTCCCACATATGCTAGCAGACAATGGAATTAATTAAGATCATGCCAGGTTTGAAATCTGCAAGATTTAGAGCTGAAATTGTTGATTCTGTGTACAACGGCACCCCACCGTCTTGCAACGGCACCTTCCCAGGGTGTCGTTATAGGTCGAATGCTGGACCCTTCAACTGCCCCCTATTTTTCAGTTAAGGGCACCCTCTTAAGGGGTCGTTAAGGGTTATAACAAAGAGGTTTCTTCCATGATTTTGCTCCAATATTCATCATTAAGCTCCATTATGAAAATTAAATATAAGAAGACATTAATTAAACAATTAAACACTGAATTAGGATTCATAATTCAACAAATTAACCATTAAAACTATATCAATTTGACCCCTATCATGGATCTACAAGTGCATTTGGAAACAACATGAGGTCACATTTTCATTTTTATGATGTTCCTTATGTTTTTCACTATTTTGGATGTTTTGGTTTTGCTGAAAATTTTTATTTTGATAAATAATCATTGTTTCAAAGTTCACCAAAGGGTGGTAGTAGAAAGTTGCTAACAATAGAAAGTTGTCTAACCCGTAAGGAACTAAATTAACGTGGGCACAGAAAATGAAATGAATTTCTTTGTTTTTTATAAATCCAATAGAAGCACATGATATGTAGATAGTAGGTGTTTTAGACATATAAAAGGAGATGCTTCTCAATTTGTTTCATTAAAGAGTAAAGATGCAGGATATGTGGCTTTTCGAAACAATGCCAAAGGTAAGGTAATTTTCATTGGCAAAGTTGGTAAGAAAAGTGCTACTATTAATAATATGCTTTTAATAGATAGTTTAAAGAATAATTTGTTAAGTTTTAATCAACTTTAAGAAAAGGATTTTAAAGTTATTTTTTAAGGAATGTCTTACATTGTTTCTAAATTTGTGGACAATAACATTTTTTTATTGGTAAAAGAGAGGAAAATATCTATACAATATATTTAAATGATATCTCTAACCATAATTTTAAATATTTGGTGTTTATTAATAAAGATGCTTAGATGGGGCATAGGTAGTTAGGTTATGCAACTATGGATCGTATTTCTAACCTAAGCAATGAGGAGTTTAAGAATGGGCTACCAAAGGTGAAGTTCAAAAAAGAAAAAGTTTTTCATGCTTGCCAAATCGGGAAGCAAATAAAGAGTTCTAAGAAAATGATGAGTTTTTTCAAAAAGAAGAATTCAATAACTATATTTAGATTTATAGAACCATTGCATATGAATTTAATTAGCCCATTTAGAGTTGGTAGCTTAGGAGAAAATTTATATGCTTATATAATTTTAGTAGGTTTACTTAGGTTATGCTTGTTGCCATGAAGGGTGGGTATTTTAAATCTTTTGTTAAGTTTATTAGAGAGTTCAACTAGACAAATGTTGCATGACTACATCTATTAGGAGTGATCACAGTAAAGAATTTGAGAATTAATTGTTTAAATATTATTGTGAGTTAAATGGATTTCTTCACAATTTCTCTACTCTTAGGAATCCTCAATGAAATGATGTGGTTGAAAGGAAAAATAAAACCTTACAAGAGATAGATAGGTCTATGTTGAATGAATATGGCCTTTATAAGTATATTTTGGAAAAAGGCGTATCATTTACATGCTATATATCCAACAAGGTCTATATAAGATCTTATATAGATAAGAGCCCTTATGAACTTTGGTATAGGAAAAAGTCAAAGGTTACTTCAAATTTTTTTAGGTGTAAGTGTTTATTTTGAACACTAGAGACAAATTAGGTAAGTTTGATGTAAAAATTAAAGAAGAAATGTTTGTAGGTTATTCCTTCACTAGTAGAGCCTCTAGGATGTTTAACAAGAGAACTATGATGATTGAAGAGACCATGCATGTTATTTTTTATGAATTCAATCCTATTGATGTTAAAAAGAGTGTTAATGACGATGATATATACTTGTCAAAGGATATTGAGAAATTAGGTTTATAAAAACAACAAGGGGATAACACCTAGTGAACCAATTAAGGGTGATAAAGAAGATGAGAGTTTACCTAGAGAGTGGAGGTTTAAGAAAGATCGCCCTTCCAACCAACTCCTAGGTGATGTTTAAAGAGGTATAATGACTAGATCATCTTTTAGAGACTGCCATATTGCTTTTATCACTTATATAGAGCCACAAACCATATATGAAGCTCTTCATGTTAAAATTTAGGTATTGGCTTTGAATGACAAGTTAAACCAATTTGAAAGAAAGAAGGTTTGGATACTAGTACTTAGGCATAATTAATATAAAATTATTAGTGCTAAATGAGTGTTTAGAAATAAGCTTCATGAGTTAGGTAATATTGCAAGAAATAAGGCTAAATTAGTAGTCAAGTTCCATAATTAAAAACAAGGAATTGATTATAAGGAGATTGTAGCTAGATCAGAGGAAATTAGGTTGCTTTTGGCATTTGCATCTTACAAGGGCTTTAACTATTTTGTAACTATATGGTTATGATTTTTTTTATGGATATGTTTTGCCTTTTAAAGCATAATATGCAAATTATGTGTTTTTGAAGTTTAGAGATGCATAATATTCGCATTTGATGAATTTTGTGCTTTTATAACCTCTTTATATGTTATTGCTAAAAATGTGTTAATGCATATATTTAAGGGTAGTACAACTTATTTTAATGTATGAATTAAGGGAGTTTTTTTTCTTATAATTGGTATTAAAGCATATGCTTTGATTATTTTTCTACAAATGGAATTAGAGCTTATAAGAGCTTTTACATGTGTTTTCTCTCTTTGAACATATTTTGTCATCTATTAAATGGAGAGATTGTTGAACTAAGTGAGGTTCCAATCTTAGTTTTGATGATAACTGATAGGGATCAAATTGATATGATTTTTATGGTTAATTTGTTTAATTATGACCCCTAATTCAGTTTTTAATTGTTTAATTGATGCCCTATAATGTTTGATTTGCATAATAGAGCTTAATGATGAAGATTGGAGCAAAAACAT
>JAOXYD010113380.1:0-11399 GCA_028565735.1 Pinacopodium congolense
TAAGTTGATAGTTTTGAGTTTGCGAAAAAGTTTTTAATACCCAATTCACCCCCCTCTTGGGTGCCATAGGACTTACAACGTTTACACCCTCCATCTTAAAAAATTTTCAATTCAATAAACAACTTTTAAAAATTTTTTCCATTCAGTAACTAACCTTATAAAATTCATTCAATTCAGGTTAAAATTAAATTTTAATATATTTTTAATTTTAAAATATAATTGAATAATTTAAATATAATTCAAAAATTATTTATAATTGAAAATTATTCAATTGAAAAATATAAATTTTAAAATTATTTATAATTTAAAATATAATTGAGAATTATTCTATTTTTATAAAATAGTTTTTAATCTTTTAAAGGAGTAAGTTATATATTTGTTAACTAAACTTAAGAATCGTTATACAATACTTCCTAAAAAAATATTAATGTATTAATCACTTGCTATTTTTTAAGAAAAAAATTAATTTTGACCTGAATTGAATGAATTTTAGAAGGTTGATCACTAAATTGAAAAATTTTAGAAGATTGCTTATTGAATTGAAAATTTTTTAAAAGGTTGCTTATTGAATTGAAAAATTTTAAAGGTGGAGGTATACACGTAGATGCTGACATGACACTTTTACCATGTGGACACTGACGTGATAACATCCATTTGCCATGTCAGCATGAATATAAGAAAATTAACATTTTACCTTAATTGAAAAACTTTTTAAAGGCTGATCAGTTAATTGAAAAATTTTGAAGGTTTGTTACTCAATTGAAAAAAATCCTAAAAGGTTAGTCATTTGTGTGACTATTATCCCTTCCTTGAATCCCTAATTACATATAAACTTATTCTAGATGGCCAATCCACAATAGATGATTAAGCATTTAAATAAATAAAGATTTACACATAATTTAGAAATGAACTTAATTAATCCATTTACTTACCATACCTTAGCTATTAATCAATTTAGTCACTCATATTTAACAATAAACACAAAGATTTAATCACAAAATGCATATCTATTAATAAAATAGAAAGATTTAAGATAAAAAAGAGTTAAAGAGTAAGAAATACACCTGGAATACAAGTATTCGAATTGTGATTTTGCTCTAATTCTTTGATCTATTCCTTAGAACACCTAAATCAATATTTGATATCTCTAATACAATGTTAAGAGAAAACCTAAACTATGATTAACTATTTGACTAATTGTTAAAATCTGTTTGTATACAATGATGCTATGTTTAAGGTTGGTTATGAAGTAATTAGACTAACTTGCCCTTCCAAAGAGTATAACAACCACCTAAAAGTCGTTGAATAACAATATCATTATAAGGTCACATTGTTTTTTCCCCTGAAAATTACTCTTGGTTTACTCGATCCATAATGATGATGTTAAAAATAGTCATTAATCTTTTACCTTTAATTGGGACTACAACGGTGGTTTATCTGAGTATTAACAGGCCATTAAAGATCCACATTGATCTTTTGGAGAAAACATCTACACTTAACTATTTTTACACAACACTTCTCATGTAAGAACGAACTTGTATTTTCATCAATAATATATATAAATAGGGTAATTTTTTATTAGAAAACATATAAAATTGTGTCGTAGAAGTCTATATAATACTCCCTATCAATTCTTCCAAACTTGAATTGTTGCTTATCCTTAAGTTACTTATCTAGATACTTATTCAAATTTTCCTAATGGGTACTAAATGTTAATCATACACTTCAATTAGATCATTGCAAGTAAAATAACTATTATATCCTAATTCATTCTTAGTTACAAAATTGCAGCTATGGTTAAAACATGCAATAAAATCAACATTTATGCATCATATAAGATCTTAAGAAGTTCATATGGATGGTCTTACAAATTCTCTAAAGGAAATTTAATGACATATACATTTTACGCTCCATCATATCTTAACCTTGTTCATTTTTAATTTAACTTGAACAAGCATGTTTTACACTCTATCTTGTCTTAACAAGTGAATTTTATGCTATCTCACATTTTTCACATACATTTATACTTTTATCAATTTAAATTTAAATTTAATCAAAATCATTAATTTTAAAATTTAAAATTTTATAAAAATTGCTTAAATTAAACACTTGATTAAAATTGACATAAAAATCCTTATGAAATGTCCTTAAAATTCAATAATCATGTATAAAGATTTAACTATATATAGTTTATTTCATAGTTAAGCAAATTCACATTCCATCATAAATTAGTTAATCCCAACTATATTTGGGATTAATTAACTTAAAGCCCATTAATTAACATTTAAGTGACTATTACGAATTTTTTTAAATGAAATATCAAATAAATTATACTTATATTCACAAAAATATCATGAGTAATGAGAATTTTTATTCTTAGTCCTCCCTCCACTTAAAAATAAACATTATTTACAATGATTAATTAATAAATAAAAACACATAAAAGAGAAATAGGAATAAAAAAAACTTCCATGAAGTCTTTAAGCCACATGTCTCCTTTTTAATTTTAAAGTGAAATAGCTGAAAATAAAATAAAGGGCACAAGAGACAAAATATAACAAAACTCAAATATCATTAATGATTAAAAAAAAAGATAATATAATTTGAGTAGAAAAAAATGTATAATATTAAATCCATAACTAACTACTAGATCTTGAATCCTTAGATCTCAAATACTCCCATAACTAATCAATCTGCATTTATTAATTATTTAACTTACTCTCAATCCTCTTAAGTATCTTAAGAAGGGGACCCGTGGGTAGTTAAGAGGGTGTAAAAGCCAAGGGACCAGTACCGGACAAAGGATATGATCTAGGGGGTGTAAGCTCTGTAGGTACCTCGTCAGACTCAATAATCATGTCCTCTTCATCAGGAGTAGGTCAAGGCACTTTAAGATCATCTAATCTTTCATCAGTTCCCAATAGGGTGGACTTATAAGTTTCACCATTGCCATCGAACTTGACCATACTTCCATAACTTAAGAATGGAGTAAGAAATAATGGAGGTGCCTATAGGATGAACTGAGACTTCTACCTCAAACCCAACTCTAAGGTCTTTAAATATTATTCTAAGCAAGTATAAAAAGTGGAAATTCTTATTTAGACATTAAATCCAAGTCACATTGCACATATGTGGGATGATAAAGCTTGCTAAGGAAATATCATACATGATACCTAACTGTTGATGGGTATACCAATACGGAGCTATTTTTGTTTATTTCAGGTACTTGGTGAATTGGAAATAAATTGGACGAGTTTTGGACTGAATTGGAGTGATATAGAGCAAAAAGGGCGAGTTCCAACCTGTTGCATTGCTCCAACAACCTGCTGTATACCTTCAAATTCAAGGATCAATATAGGGTCTGCCAACCCATCATATTGGTCCAGCCAGCTCGCCATATTGGTATCAGGATACAACGTTTCATTAATTTCAGGGCCAAAGCACAATGAAACAACGTCATATTACTCTAGAGACCTTAGCAATTGCCCAACAAGTATAAAAAGAAGCTAAAAGCATGTAGAAGAGAAGAGGATAGCAGATTAGAAGAAGAGAATCACCTTAGGTTTATAAAGTTAAGTTTTTCAATTTCTAGTCAGGGTTTAGCTTAGATTTTCATTTTTTTTGTTCAATCTATGCATTATGCTATTGGATTGGAGCTTCAAGAGCATTAAAGTGGTTGTAAGAGTAGAGTTTCAAACGATTTGGACTAAATTTTGGTCATAATTCTTCCTCTTTTTATCCTATTTATATAATCTCTTGGTTTTATCGATAGATATATACTTTTATGTTATATTCTTGTTTCTATTGTTGAAGATGTGTGCTTAATTTGCTTGCTTAGGGTTAGGATTAAATGAGTTTTGTGTGTTTGGAAGATTTTTGCCTAATTAAAGTGCTTAATTTGATCTTTCTTAAGTGGCCATCTTAATTAAATTCTTAGATGATTAAAGGACTTGTGACCATGGATTTTAATTATTAGAAGATTAATTAGATAACATAATTGAATTTAGGCATCGAACTAACCTTAAAGTCTTTTGTGAGGGCTCTTAGAATTAGTGAACTTAATTCTAAGCTTCTTGCGATTAATGTCTTTTATTCCAATTTTTTTATTGGATCAAAATAGATAAATTGTATTTAAAAGATAAAAGGTGTTTCCATGATCATTAGTTATGTCTTATTTTCGCGAATTATGCCTTAAATTTGTCCAATGAACTGTGTTTTGTTTGCTTAACCCATTGAAACCCAAGCTCTAGCTAATTTATCTTTTGTTGGACTCTTAATCTATTAGCCTGTGTTTAAATTGAGATATGTTTATTTTTATTTTCATTTGCTCCTTTTATCTCTTTTTGTAATCAATTTATTTTGAGTTATCCGGATAATTTAACATTAATTGACCTAGTGTTACGCTCAAATTCCTAAGAAGTCGATACTCAATTTCTTACTATTTTATACTACTTGTTGATAAGATGTGCTTTCCTTTAGTTGGTCTATGATTAGATTGGTCAAAATTATAGCTTAGCTAGACTGCAATAAATTTTTGACGCCATTACCGGAAAATCTAATTTGTTAATACTAGAGATATTGGTGTTGATTATTCTAGACTTTATTTTATTTTTTTCTTTGTTATTTTATTTTATTTTATCCTGTTTGATTTCGGGTTATGCATGTAGTTGTCTTCTTGTAATTGTAGGTAGGCACCGATATAGATATACAAGACTATCTAAACTATTAGTGGTATGATAATTTCGTGGCTTCGGTTAATAGGGGACGAGTTGAGTGGATGAATTATGAACACTACGGGAGCAACACCTACGGATTTCATGAGACGCAATATCCAAATCACTCCTGGACCTACTACCAACATCAAGAAGAAGAATCATGAGTGAGGGAGCTATTGACAAGAGCCATCTCCATATCCGAAGAACCAAGGTTACTGGAGAGGGCCAACGCCATATCGAAAGCTCCAATTCAAGCTTTAACGACCCTTATTTCCAACTTGGCCCCATAAGTGAAACAATCATTTCAAGGAGAAGAGGAGATAAGATTGTAGAAATTGCTCAGTATTTTCGTAACTGCAAATGAGATTAGGGTTGACAGTATGGATGCTCGCATAGAAGGTATTACAGCATCCGCCCATGAATTGATGACACAGATAGGACAATTGGTAGGATTAAATGCAAAACACGAGTAAGAAAGTCCAACTATAATTCCAAAGGTAGAGCCAAATGATCAAGTTGCGAAAATTTTATTTACAAGTGGTGAGGAACTATTAGCAAGCCAATCGAGTAGGAAAAATAAGTTGTTGAAGTTATAGGTTTCATCGAAGAAAAACAGGTACCTGTATCTATTGATTTTATTAGTGTAACAATTGCTGACTGAATGCAAGCGATTGGATGACAAAATCCTTTATTAAGATACCTTACACTAGCAATGGTGAAATGGAGAGCAAATTGGTGGTAGATGTAAAAGCTCATACATCATTAGTAATTCATCCTGGATATGAGGAATTCGGCTGAAAGGATGAACCTAAAAAGAGAATCATTATTTTCTAACATTAAGGTCCAGCTAAACAACCTTAAAGAAGCGCTTTTTGGGAGGCAACCCAACCATTTAAATATAAGTACTTGCTTTCTTGTAGGATCGTAGATTTCAATTTCTGTTACTTCAAATTTGTTTGCGTTTTTGGTTATCTATTTGCTTTCACTCTTCTTTTGTGGCTTGATCTCTGATCTTTTAGTTAGGTTGGATGGCATATCGACAACGTTACATATTCAGGGGAGTTTCGTTAAACCCTTCTCTTTCCATTTATTGTTATTTCTGATATGTGAACATTTAGGGTAATGTTTAATTAAGTATAAAGGAAATGAGATGATATTAATGTTTAATGGTACACACTTGGATTATTTCATGTCATTTTTGTAGCTAACTTGGTCATTTTAGTTGGAAATCATGTTAAGTTTGGTTAAATATTCATCGGTATATCTTGATATGATATATGTTATTGGTATAGTTGGTATTGAATAACCCTTGTTTGATCATAGATTTTCTTAATTGTGGTTGTGAATGTATGGTGGAAATTGATTCTTTTTCATAATGCTAAATTGAAAGAAGTTTGAAGTGGATTTACATGTGAATTTGGAATGGAAAGTAAGATATGCATGATGACTTCGATTGTTTGAATGAATTTGAAAGTCTATGTAACTAGTTAGGAATGTTGGTGAACAAGGATATTTGGTTTGCTTTATGGCTTTGGAAAATGGATGCTTAATGATTATTGCGCTATCTCATTAGTATATAATTTACATCTTTAAAAAAACTGAATCTATATTTGAGCAAGTTTAATTCACTCAACTGGCTTTGTACCATAAAGATGTCGAAGTTAATGAGTGGTGTTAGTAACTAGTTGGTGTGAGGTGACTTGATTGAATAACTGGGGTATTCATGACCTCCCAACTAAGCCTGTAATCCTCATCAACTAAAGTGTGTTAAACAATGTCCATTTGAAATTGATTCTTATGATTTGAGTTGAAGTTTGAAATTGGCATAAAGCCTACTAAGTAGAATTTCGGTTCAATGTGAATAATTGGTTGCATATAACTTTTAGAGGATCTTTCATGATTGAATGAGTGAATTAAAGATTTGAACTAATTAATCAATCTATGACATGTTTGCATAATAATATTTGCGAGTTTCTCGAAGATTTAGTATTATGATAAGGAATTTGTTTTGACTATGTTTCGCAATCATATGTGCTTATCCATGATCAAGCTTGAATTATTTAGCATTAGCTATGTTCAATTGTATAAATCATATTGAGTTGCTGGATTAAACTTTAACTATCCTTTGAAGATGTCTAATTGAGTTCCTAAGTGAGTTGCTTGAGGACAAGCAACAATTTAAGTGTGGGGGTGTTGTTGATGGGTAATTTACATTGATTTTAATGCATATTTTCTATGTTTTTATTTATTTATTGTATAAAGTACACCAATGTGCAGTTATTCTTGTTTATTTCAGGTACTTGGTGAATTGGAAACAAATTGGAGGAGTTTTAGACCGAATTGGAGTGATTTGGATAAAAAAGGTCGAGTTCCAGAGAGTAAGATAGGGGTCTGTCAGCTCGCTATATTACTCCAGCAACCTGCCGTATACCTTCAAATTCAGAAACCAATACAGGGGTCTACTAACCCGCCATATTGGTCTAGCTAGCTCGCTGTATTGATATCAAGACGTAACGTTTTATTAATTTCAGGGCCAAAACATAATGAAACGAAGCCATATCACTCTAGAAACCCTAGCAACTATCCAGTAAGTATAAAAGGGAGCTAAAAACGTGCAGAAGAGAAAAGGATGGCAGGTTAGAAGAGGAGAATCACCTTAGGTTTAGAAAGTTATGTTTTTTAATTTCTAGTTAGGGTTCATCTTAGATTTTCATTTCTTTTATTCAATCTATGTATTATGGTATTGGATTGAAGCTTCAAGAGCATTCAAGTGGTTATAAGAGTGGCGTTTCGACAAATTTAGACCAAATTTTGGTTGTAATTCTTCCTATTTTTATCCTATTTGTATGAACTCTTGGGTTTATTGATAGATATGTGCTTTTTATATTATATTCCTGATTTTATGGTTGAAGATGTGTGCTTAATTTGCTTAGTTATGGTTAAGATTAAATGGGTTTTATATGTCTGAAAGATTTTTGCCTAATTAAAGTACTTAATTTGATCTGAGTGGCCATCTTAGTTAGATTCATAGATGAGTAAAGGACCTATAACCATGAGCTTTTAATTAATGGAAGACTAATTAGGTAATATAATTAAATTTAAGTGTTAAACCAACCCTAAAGTCTTTGTGGGGATTCTTAGAATTAACCAACTTAATTCTAGGTGTCTTAAGATTAATGTCTTTTATTCCAATTTTTTTATTGGACCAAAATAAATGAATTGAATTTAAAAGAGAGAAAGTGTTTCCATGATCATTGGTTATGTCTTGTTTTCTCAACTTATGCCTTAAATTTGTCCAATGAATTGTCTCTTATTTGCTTAACCCATTGAAATCCAAGCCTGAACTAATTTATCTTTGTTAGACTCCTAATCCTTTAGTCTGTGTTTAGATTAAGCTTTGCTTGTTTTTATTTTCATTTGTTCCTTTTTATCTTTTTCTTTAATCAATCTATTTGGAGTTTTCTAGATAATTTAACATTAATTGACCTAGTATTACGCTTAGATTCCTAAAGAGACTATACTCAATTTCTTACTGTTTTATACTACTTGTTAACAAGGTACACTTACCTTTTATTGATTTAGGATTAGTTTGGTCAAAATTATAGTTTAGCTAGACCGCAACACTAACCCATGAAGCAATCTATATAATATATATGTATCATGAATCATCACCTCGTTTAGATTGCTATGATCTTCTCTTAAGCACCTAACTAATATATGGAGAACGATATGAAATTAGTAATCCTGTCTAACACTAAAACGTCCTAAGCATCCATAATAGAAAAATTAAAGTTAGAAGTAACCGTATGCCCATGTATGGTGTCCTTCTGTTGCTCATGCATCATTCCCTCATCTAGTACATCTAGTAAAGAAGATATATATGTGCGAGTAAGGGTTATTGGTATACCTTTAACAAATGAGAAGATTTTAATGATATCAACCTCCTCCTACTACTCTATGTTGGCATAAAACTCTTAGGCTAAGCTGGGTATCAAGTTCCATTTAACTGTAGCGCTGGATCCTAACCTAAATACAAAAATTCAGGAGATATCGAACTCAACCTTTATAGCGAGTTCTTATATGCTTTACTATAATGTTGTTACCATTATGGGCCTACTATATGTGGTTTATGAATGTGAATTTGGAAGGGCCACATGTTGGAGCTCTTCTTTGAACTTGATGTAGCAAATGAACTTAGTGCTATTAGACTATCGGATGCTTTGGAGTTGTCACCAGAATATTTTGTTCACTTCACCGAAATATGCTTATCAAAATAGTCTTTGCCACCAAAATTCACTATCACTAAAATATTCCTTTATCGAAAATGCTAAAAATGGTTGAAGTTTATATTAAAATGTAAATCTAGATGTAGGGAATGCTACAGAATAAGAAGCTCAGCCAAATTCTAGCAAAAACCAAGCCAACTAGTTGAAGAAAATGGTGACAACAACAATAACAAAGATAGAACACTGGTGAAGATAAGAATAAGGAAATAAAGGTGAAGATTTGTGATGACAATAAAATAGATTATAGCAAGATATGGGTGTGTTACTAGTATAAATCAAGTAAAACAAGGTAGGAATAACAAAGGAAATAAAGGGGAAGGACAACGGGTGGAAAGGGAGCAAAAAAAGGAAAAATAGAATAACATTTCTACAAACTGGTGTCATTTATGTGCAAAAATCATGCTTCAAATGATAGTTAAATAGAGCACAATGGTGTTGTTAAAGGGCTCTACTAAAGTTCTTAATGTGAGGTATAACGACAATTTCAACTGATTTCAATGACAAAGTTTAAAGGTTTTGTTGAGGTTCTATCTTGAGTTTTTCACCTACTTTCTAACTCCTAATTTGCCACCTAATATTCCTATTTCATGAACCATATAAAAATAACATGACTATACACCTATATTTGCTAAAATAGGCTAAACCTAAAACTATCAAAGTTAAGGCAACTAACTAACTAAAAATATATAATGAAAGGAAAAATCAAAATCTATGGTTGGTTTGCCTCCTAATAAATACTTATTTTACGTATTTTGCTGAATGATCCCATTAATAAGTCAGGATGGCTTTAAATTGGTAGTTCCTAATGCCACCATTTCATGCAATTGAGTTAGATATCCATGTATATCTAGTGAAGTATAGGAGAGGAATTGCATGAAGTTCCTTTGTGTTTTACTAAAATTGAGATTTTCATACTTGATCTTCACTTTATTTACACAAGGCACCTTATGTCTCTTAGGTTTGTCAGATCTTATTTCAATAAATGCAAGAGTTCATAGTAGGGAAGTATGCGTCATGTTAAAAACATTGAATATGACTCCCTCATCTTGGGGGTTTTTAAATAAGTTTTCCTTGTCAAACATCCACAACTGCTCTAGCTGTGGCTATGAGAAACATCAACAACTGCTCCAGCTGTGGCTATGAATTATCTTGCTAAGATTGGCGTATCCTTATCTTCCTATATATCTAAGACTAGGAAATCTACAGAAAAAAAGAATTTATCTACTTTAACTAGTTTATCTAATATGATTCATCTTGGACATGTAGCATAATGATTAGTTAGTTGTGACAAGATCATAGTATCCTAACTTCTTAAAATAGACATTAATATCAAATTAATTCCTATTTTAAGATTCATCAAATCTCTATCTATTTGTAAGTTACCAATTATATAAGGGATTATAAAACTCCTTGAGTTCTTAAGTTTTTATAGGCAACTTTTTTAACAAAATTGTAGAGCATTTCTCATTTAACTTAATAGTCTTGTACTATTTAAAATTCCTCTTATTTAAAAGTAAATCCTTTAAAAACTTTTCATAAGAATGCATTTATGTGAGTGCCTTAACAAACTAGATATTGATGTGTAATTTCATAATGACCTCTAAAAACTTTCCAAATTGCATACCTAGGTGAGCAATCTTCAATATGTGAGGATATGAGATCCTAAGCTTATATGGTTGCATATTGTGGTTAACAAATAACCTATGTCACTCATCCTTATTACATGAAATTCATTCTTTTTCTTTAAGATCCACCTTATTTTTTTAATTCTTCTCCTTCTCTACTTCTTTCTTCTCCACATTTTCACCTTCTATTTCCTTTTTACTTCTCAAGATAATAGCCTTAATACACTAAATAAAGTTGACTTTAATGGCACTAAATAGTTTACCTATTGGCCTCGTTATAAGATTTGCACAATTTGGCTAACTTGAGGTTTTAAATTTCTCATAGAAGCTTTATAATTTTGCATTATAGTTTATTTGATAGAATGTGCTTTATGACCATCTCTTTGAAACTAGGCTTCTCTTATTAAAAAAATGCATTGGCTATAAAGCCTGGTCGTGGGGCACTTTGGGAGTTGGCTTATAGTGGTGGGTAGTTTTGGTTATTATTCCATGAGAAGTTGAGATGTTTCCTTCCCCATAGATTATAAATATTAGAAAATGGATTCCTTTATTGCATATTATAATTACTTATACATTGTATTTGTTCGGGATTTTGGATAATTTGACTTTCGACTGAACACTCATGGATGTATGGGAGTTTTCTCTACAACATCACACATTAATTGACTCGTACTCGAGCCTATTGTTGAACCAAGGGGTTCTAATCATGTGTTTTGATGATGACAAAACATTATTACGACTAATGTTTAAGTGTTTGAAATGTTTATAAGATA
>JAOXYD010113391.1:0-11399 GCA_028565735.1 Pinacopodium congolense
CATCTTACACCAATCACAAGTTATCTATTTCGAGGATCGATTATAAGTCTATAATTCCTGATATATCTTCCACCCAGCTTTCATATTTCTTATTTTTTTCTTCTTTATTTGTCTTTGTTTCGTCAATTATTTTTAGTATTTAGTTTTGATGTCTTTGCTTCTAAGGGTTTTATTTACCTAACCTACCTAAGTAAGTAGCTAGGGCAAACATGGTCGATCCCATAGAGAGATAGGGTGAATTGATATCTATAATTTTTCCTAAAAGGAAAAAGAAAATAAAACCCCTGGAAGAAAATACATTAAAAATAAACACTAAAGATAGACAATGAAACAAAAGCAAATAAATAAGAAATACAAAAGTTGGGTGGAAGATAAATTCTATACTTATAATTGATCTTCGAAATAGATAACTGCGATTGGTTTAAGATGCTACCCTATAGGTTCGAATATGCTCTTAAACCCTCAGTTCTACCAATTTTTAGATAGGCCTTATATAATAGAAAATCTATCCCTAATCACAAAGCAACCTAGAATAAGCTCTCTAGATTTAACAACGCAATAATATTAACAAACTAGGGAATGATTAGCTTAAGCCACAATCTCACAAGTTCGGATTGTATAACTTCGAGAATTGAAATTCTAGGCTAAGCTAATTAAGTTCACTAACAAATTCAATTAGCCTATTGTTACCTAGGGAAATCACTAAGACTATTACATATCACAAGTTCATTCCTAACAACACAATTAGAAATTAAACCTAGGATAACCAATCCAAAGAATTAATCTTTAATTCATGTAATTTATATGGAATTCCAATTCAACCTTTACCTAAATCACAATGCTTAATCAATTCCTAATCAATTCTCACAATTATTAAGTCAAAATCCCATTAATATCTTCCATCCCAAAACTAAACTAGGTAAACATAATTAAATTGAGCAAAACAAAAATTAAATGAACACTTGACATAATTAATTAAAAGAAAACAAAGGCTGAAAATTTAAAAAAACCAATGGAAAAAAAATTGACATTTAAACTAACATAAACACTAATTAACTAAGCTATTACTTAATTAATCAAAACATAATTTAACTAAACTTAAACTAAATTTGTAAACTAAAATTGCAGCAACTATAAATTGAATAAAAATTGAAATTAATTGATTTAAAACTTAAGAAAATGCATAACTATAAAATACCAAACATACATTAACCAAATAAATTAAGATTAAATGAAAACTCAAGGTTAAATAATGGAATGAAGACTAGAAATTAAAAATAAGAAAGCTGGAAAATTAACAACAATGGAAGAAATCAAAATTTAACTCTTTACCTAATGGAAACTTAAGTTACTTAAACTAATAGGCAATTAACTAAAATCTAATTAACCAAAACTTAAATTAGCATTCTAAATAAAAATTCTAGAATATATGATTTAAGTAAAAAGTAAAATTTAATTACCTAAAGATTAAGATTATGCATAAGGATTAACTACTAAACATAGATGAACTAAACACCTTAGATATGATTGAAACTTCATGGAATAAAACATCAAACAAATTAATATTAAGACATAAAGAATATGAAATTATAAAACTCAAACCTTAAATAAGAGTAATGCAATCTAGAAAATTGAAATTGACAAACTCCATTCATATATGAGTTAACAAAGTTTCAAACATTGAAAAGAAATTAACTATAATGAACTAACTAAACATTAAAACATTGATTAAACTTATGAAATCATTAAACTAAGAACTGAATAAAATTAATTAAACTAAGGACTCAAATAAAAAAGTAATGGAAAGCGTTGATTAATGAAATAACATTACACCATTTGGCTAAAAGTAAAACAAACATAAAGGAAAGGAAAATAGAACATTCAGATAAGATTAAGCAAGACAATAAATAAATGAAATGAAGCATGAAGGGTAGCCAAAATTTTTTACTCAAAAGCTCCCTAACACATTGCTACTTGAAGCTTATGGCTGCCTCCTCATGGCTACATTCTCATTGGTGACTTTGAAAGCTAGCAACAGTCCACCTTACTCAAACAAAGTGATGAAACAGAAAGTTCACATGTGCAGCTGAAAATTATGACCACTTGGAGCTTCTTTCTTTCCTCCTTTGCAAGCAACAATGGAAGCCACCTTTGTTGACCTTGAAGATCTCTCTTCTTTGCATGTTTTGGCCCTCCCTCTAGCTTTCTAAGGATGTCATAAACACTCCCACCCTCTAGCTTTCTAAGGATGTCACAAACATGCCCTCCCCTTTGCATGTTTCGGCCCTCCTCTCAAACATGGACAACTTATGCTTGTTTTTAAACAAGTTGCAACCATTATTTTCCTCTTGTTTCCAAGATTTTTTTCTTCTTTATTTATGCTACCTTTTGCCTCCAAGTAGGGCTGCCTGATGACTCAAATTGGTGAAGTTTTGTGAGTGACTTTCTAGCCCTCTCTCCAAGTCGGTTTCGCTCCTTTCTTTAACCCATTTGCTAGTGTCGTTGAATGCGTGTATGGAAGTCTATTAAAAGGAAGGTAAGGCATGTCCTTTTTGCCTCCCATAACTCACATGTAGGCTTCCAAGTTGATGCAAGATAGGGCTCCACTTCAACGTGTGTGGTGGTGGTAGTTAGTTGTCTAATGCTCCTTCATGACTTCCACAATGATCAAGGTTTATTTGCATGCTTTTTCTTATCTCCATCACATGTCGATGGGCTGCATTTTGGACAGATTTAAGTGATGAATAACGTCCCAAATGGTTCTCTAATTCATGTAAATTTTGGAGAGTCTTTACACACTCTTATCCATGTCATTTTGAGCTTCAAATGTCGATTTATAAGCCATCCAATTTCCAAGCCATTTTGTATAAATCAAGATAGCTTTAATTGCTTCAAAATCTTCATGTTTTAATCCAAATTTTGTATTCCATCATTAAACCTAATCATATATTATTAGGAACACAAAATGAGCAATTTAACATAAAAATAGGAATAAATTCAAATGAACTAACATATAAAAATATAACAAAATTCATTCCTATCACTCAGATACTCAACTAACTCCCAATCTCAAATGGATACTAGCCGCATTCATTTACGTCAATCTTTTTACTACGATGAAGCTAGTGGAGTTAACTCATTAAATTATATCTCATTATAAATTCACATGATTATCCATATGAAACAATATTAAAAAACATGATATCATACATCAAAGGTCCCTAAAACACATGTAATTCACACAACATGAAAGGGAGAAAAAGAAAAAATTTTCATATGAAATCATTTAAGAAATATTCACTACTTATTAATGAAAGACATTAATGAAATTAAAATATCACAATTAATAATCAACTTCCAATTTCCATCATTCAAAGATAAGATATCCAAGTTATTACCATTGCACTCACAATAAATCAAGTGTGTGAATAACTGATTGATCATGCTCAAGTTTAACTTTCTCTCTGCACTTAAGCCATAATTATCCTAAATTTGGAGGTAAAAAAAAAGCATAGAAAGTGTAAAAGGTAAGATAACAAGATTCCCCTAAATATTGAAGTTCACTTATTGGCATGGCTAAGAAAGTTGAATCCATTCCATATGACTTCAAGATGTTGGATAAAGTGAATCTAAGCTTGTTCCATCATAAATATCATTGTTAAATTACGCTTTTACAAAAATATTAGATAATAAATGATAAAATAAAATAAAATAGAAATAACATAAATAAAATCCTACATGAAAATCCTAAAAAATTTTATTAAATTAAAATAAAAATAAAATAAGAAAAAATAAAGACCAAACTTGATTGCTAATTATAGGTCCATCAAGAATCATTAGATGAGTGTGAATGATAACGCTGAGACTACAAAACGCCCTCCATATGGCTTGTTACCCCTCTTATCAAATATCCAGTAAATGTCACTGACATATATGGGAATAACCATATACATGCCAACCACTCATAATACAAAATCCATTTATAAACACGACAATTACCATAAGATAAGTAAGGGCATTGAAAAAACAAAGTCATGTAATGTATTCCAAAATTTCCCAAGCTCAAAAATTATGAGACATGCAAAATCATCAACTATCAAACCTGAAGTATATGAATATCTTGTTGAATTCATCCATTAATGACATTGGGAAAGAGAAAGAGGTTCTCATTAATTACAAATTTCATGTAAAACCCATTTTGAGGAACATATGGCATAACACTACCAAATAAAATAGCATATGCCACCTCTAGTCAATTTGAGCACAACTTAAACCAATCTTAATACCTTAACACTTCAAACCATGGAAATCATCAAATTTTAATTAAAATAATATCCATAGAGTACTTAGCCTCTACACATGATTCATATGAATAAAAGGTATCAACAATTTGCATGTAACTCAAGTAATGCATTATAAGTTATGAACATGGTAAGAACAATGCACCATTCTAACATAAACATATGCCCATATGAATAGTCATCCAAGTTTGAGCTTGTATAAGTTGATGGATGATAATCTTGAGATGATCTATATTCTAGAACACTATTATTCAAGATATCATATAAAAATTAAAGGAAGGCCTCAAGTATATAACCAAAACATCTTATCCATGTTAAAAGCCTAAGTCATTATATAATCCCTAGCTTTCAAGTGTTTAATGTATATATTGTGTACATACCTTAATGCTTTAATGCAACACCTTTAAATTGATGCACAAAAACTAATGCATAAGCAACATAGACTTAGTAGCCAAATTTGATAATAAATCTAAAGAAACAAAGCACACATTTACATGCAAATGCAAACCATTAAAACATGTTAAAATGTAGCCATACGTATAAAAAGCTTTAAGAATTAAAGCAGTCAAAATACATAGGATAAATAGTGGGTTGCCTCCTAAGAAGCGCTTATTCAAGATCTTGTAACTAGAACTTATTGCTAGAGAATGATCATTCTATGTTTCAGAACATATCTTTGATTGATTATCTCAAATATTAGATGGCTCACTAAAAATACTTGAGCTATAATACCTATTATTTGATGTCTCTTCTCACCTTTTGTATATGCTGTGAAGTACCTTAAAAATGGATCTTAATATCCCATCTTCTGTCGATAGTTATAATTGTTATACTAATAAAATAAAAGTAAAGAGGAATCCATTTTTATTCCTTAATGATTGTAACATCAATAGCTACTCCTTTTCCTCATTGACATCAACTATCATCTCCCTTTCACTTGTTTTAAAATGATTCTTATCTGGCTCCCTTAACAACACTTCTATAATGGTAGGCACACTTGCTCGCTCTTTTTTTTTTTTTTTTTACAATTAGTCCAGCTAGTTACTTGACTTGAATTGCTAAGTTGTGTAGGGAAGCTTGTATGGCTTTGAATCGAGATGTGAACTTGAGTAAAAATTCTGTCAACCTTTATTCTTCTTCTTGTTGAACAAGCTACTCAACTTGTGTGTGCTAAGTTATAGATAGAGGCCTCCATGCTTTCAAATTGAGCTTCTTATGTAAATATGGACTTCATCAATAACTCTCTAAACCTCGATTCTTCTTCCTACTGTTGATAATAGTCCCATGGAGGTTGCTCAAAATAAGTTAAATCCATCCAAGATAGAATGTATATGTTGCTCCATTAGTTATTGTAAACCATTCTATCCATTCTCCACCCATCAAACAAAACTTAATAGTCATCATCCCACTAGTGGTTTTTCCATGCCATTTTGTTGGCTATCTGCACTTCAAAACCTCACAAATTAGATAAATACAAGAATTTTTTATAATTAACCATAAAAGGTAAAATAATGAAAAGAAAAATGGTTAGCCTAGTAAATATTATAATTCCCTATTAAATTAAAACAATCCCCAGTGGCAGCCTAATAAAACTCTAAGATGTGCGTATGGATGTACTTAAGCTTTAATAAAATTTAAATATAAAAATCATTAAAAAAAACGCTACTAGGACACGTGAATAGGAAAGTGGTCCTATCATAATGTAATATAGTTAGCGTGAGTTTAGATTGTTGATCCATAAGGGTTGTGATTACCAGAGAATTCCTATCCTTACTATTTAACATACTCGATGATTGATTAATTGATTAGTTAACAAAAAATAAACCAAATAACTAAAGACATACAAAAAAATAAAGCTAAACCAAGGGCAAACTCATAAGAATTAACAAGTAACACTCAAGTTAGGATTTAGATAACTAATCCCCTTAAGATGCATGTATTGATCAATCAACCCTGATTAGACATGTTTTCCTGATTTTATAGGAACATAGGTTCCTTAAGGTAAATTACACTCTCTTTTAAGTTATGTAGTTTTATTCAATTTAATAAATCAAGTGAAATATTTCTCTATGTTATCCTATCAATTGAATGCATTAATTTATTCTATATAACCTCTTGTTTCAACTAAATTAACACCTAATATGAATGTCTTATTCAAGCCTATCTCTAGGTCTCCATGCAAGATGCATTAGTTAAGGATTGGTTTCATTTATATATTTGATTTCTTAGTCTAAACATATGCAATTAAACCATTAAAATTGAAGTTTACGTTGCATAACATTCAATATGCAATGTCATTAACTCAATAAATAAATCAAATAAAAATATGGAAATTCAATGTTCAATCAAGGAAATAATGAAATAATCTATCCTAAGGTTCATAATAATCTAAATCGCTCAAGAAAATTAAGTTCTAAACATAAAGAAAATTAATGAAAAAGTAAGGATGAAGAATCCCCTGGTAAAGTTTCTTGAATCTATTGACTTCCTTATGATTCTTGTTGTGAAAACCAATCCTGATCTCTACTTTCTTGATATTTTTGTTTAACTTCTCCCTCATTCGTGCTCAAATACTTGTTAAGATAGCTTAGTAATCATCTCGAGGGTCTTGGGGCTACTAAAGGGCCTTAAGGAACCAAAAATAATGAGGAAAAAACCCTAAGAGCACCTAAATACATAAGAGGTGACACACCAATCATGCCCAAGATCATGGCCATGATTGTTTCTAGCTTAATATCACATATAATGTTAGATGAATCACAGTCATGATCATGGGTATGATTCCTCTAACCTTTCCATCTTTCTACTCCTAGGTGGATCACAATTGTGATCTTGGTTTTAATTCCTTTAACCTTTCTAGTTTTTGACTCTTCTCTTTTTTTTTTCTCTAGAAGATTTGATTAGAATTCTTAACAAAGGCAAATGACTTACTAAAATAAAGATAATAAAAGAAGAGTATAGTGCTATCATTGCAAGAAATTTTGGCATATTGAAGAAAATTGATGACAAAAGGAAAAACAAGTTGATTATGTAGAAGAAGAAAAAAAGAGGATAGTAAGTTGTTTTTTGTCGACTTAAATGGCAATGCTATCCCAAGTGATGTTTGGTTTTTGGATAGAAATTATTCTAACAATATGTCTAGCATGAAATCTATTTTTAAGGAGCTTGATGAGTCATACAAAGTGATTATGCGACTTGGTAATAATAATCTTATTCAAGTGAAAGGGAAAGGTATTTTTGCACTAAAAACAAGCAATAGGAATATTGATTTTTTACGTGATGCTTAATTTTTTCCTAATGTTGCACATAATTTATTAAGTGTTACAAAATTAATTGAGAGTTTATTTTCCATGAAATTTGATGATTCATGATGCATTATTAAGGAGAACAAAATATGACCAGATTATTGTCAATGTTCAAATGGTAGAGAACAAATGTTTCCTTCTAAAGTTTCAGGAATCGATAGAGGTGGCTTTTATGTGAAAGAAAATCAATCAAAATTGTAGGAATAGGATTGTGGTCATTTGAACATTAAAAGTTTGAAATTATTATTTTCAAGAACATGATTTATGGTTTTTACCTAAGATTAACAATTTTAATTTATGTGAAAGTTGCATGTATGCAAAACAAAGCTAGAATTCCTTTAGAAAATCAAGGAGGTCTTAAAATTGTTTGTAATTGATGCATGTTGACTTGTGTCATCCAATGAATATCAAGTCCCTTGAAGGAAGTTAATAATTTTTCTTATTGACTGATGATTATAGCCATATGAGTTGGGCATATTTTCGATAAAATAAGTCAGAGACTTTAGAATATTTAAGGAAATTCAAGGCATTTGTAGAGAAGCGAAGCCACAATAAGTAAAAAAAAACTTCATGCAAATTACTTTGGTGAATTTTTATCTATGGAATTTAATGATTTTCAAATGAAAATGGCATTAATAGGGAATTGAAAGGACCTTACACTCCAGAATAAAGTGGTGTTACTGAAAGAGAAAATTTAACAGTTATTGACATGACAAGAAGCAAGTTAAAAGAAAATAGTCTTCAAAAAAAATTTTAAGCAAAAGCATTGACGGTAGTAGTTTATATTTTAAATGGTTTTAACTTTTCAAATGACTCAAAGCCACAAAGGAATTTAGGTCGCTTAAGGAAATATATAGACAATGCTTATTTTCTTTGACTATTTCATATCCTCTTTATTTTGAATAAGTTATTGAAAAGAAGAGTGGGTAACTGCTACTAAAAAATTGTTGATAGCAACTAAGAAAAATCAAACTTCGAAGTTGGCATAGCTTCCTCCAAGTAAAAATGAAATTGGTTTAGAATGGATCTTTCATACAAAATATCATGCTAATGGGAGTATTCAAAAGCATAAAGCTCAATTTGTTATAAAAGGATATGTACAATAGAAAGATATTGATTTTGAGGAAACATTTTCTCCTATTTCTCATTTTAAAATAGTTAGATTATTTATTTCTTTAGCTACACAGTTAAATTGGCCTATATATCAATTTAATGATAAATCTATTTTCTTAAATAGAGATTTTACAAAGGAATTTTTTCTTATTCAACACAAAGGTTTTGGTGTTTTTAGTAAAGAAAATAAAATGTACAATTTACAACCAGATTTTTACAGATTAAAACAAGCTCTACATGCGTGGTATAAGAAAACTGAATTATACTTCCAGTAAAATGGGTTCAAATAAGTGAGAATTAACCTAATCTTTAACTAAAAAAGTATGGTCATGGTGATGTTCTTATGCTTTGTCTTTATGTTGATATTATGATATGTATGGGATCATCACTTGTTATCATAGATGAATTTAAAGGTCTTATGATGAAAAGTTTTGAGCAACCGGTTTAGGTTTATTGCATTATTTCATGGGTTTATAAGTAATCGAGAGAGAAGATGGCATTTTTATTTGTCAAAGGAAATATGCTTTTGATTTGCTAAAGAGATTTGCTATGTCAAATTATAGATATATAGCCACACTTATGAACATTAATAAGAAGATGAAGTAGGACGATGGAATAGAGAAGGCAAATGAAAACCAATTTGGGAGTTTAATTAGAGGTTTAATATATCTGACATGATATTGCATTTCCTGTCAATCTTGTTTCCAAGTTTAAGCATTTCTACAGAGCCTCATTTTGGAACTGCAAAGACAATATTATGATACATTGCTAGAACAGTATAATATAGTGTTAGCCGTATGGCACCCAAGAAGGGGGGGGGAATTGGGTGTTTAAAAACTATTGCGGAATTAAGACACTTCAAACACCTTACGCCAATTTAAAAACAATATGCAATCTTTAAACCAAAATTCAACCTAAATGAAAGACAAACTTTAAGCCAATATCAATCAATAATAAAGTAAACACAAATGCACAAATATAAAGAGAGAAGGGAAGAGAAGAACACTAAGATTTATAGAGGTTCACCTACCCCAAAGATAGACTACGTCCTCTCTCCAGCTACTTGTTGGAAATTCACTAACAACAACCTTGGTTAAAGGCCAAGAGGAACCTTTACGATAATCTTGATTCAAGGCCAAGAGAAACCTTTACACAATCTTGTTCTAGGTCAAGAGGAACATTTCATAATCTTGATTACAAGGGTCAAGAGGAACCCAATCCAATCTTGTTCTAAGGTCAAGAGAAACCTATACCAACAATCTTGAATTCTAAGGTCAAGAGGAACCTATAACAATCTTACTTAAATGGGTGAAGAGTAACCCGAACAATAATCTTTTATGGCAAAGAGGAGCCTTACCAACATAACCAAATTCTATAATTTTTGTCCAACACGGAAAGCCCCTAAACCAAGCTCCCTTGAGCTTCAACACAAGCTAATAGAGCTTATGACACCCTTGATCAAAATCAACACAAGATATGGGCTCAAATGCAACAAATACAATATGGAATGTTCAATGAACAATTAAGGCCTAAATCAATCCAATTCACATTCAATTGTTAATACAATTCAAATCTTGATTTCTATAGGCCAAGAGCAACCTATTACAATCTATTTTAAATGGCAAAGAGCAGCCAATAATTCAACCAAAGTCAATCCCCCAATTTTAGTTACCTAAGCACACCTTCTATGGTGTTTCTCTAATGCACAATCAATAAAACCAATTCTGAAACTTCTAGAGGCAAACCAAAATTATATATAGCCTCCTTGCACTTTAATAGATCATAAAAATTTTAATTCAATCAACTAAAATGTGATTATAGCATCAAATAATCAGATTTAACCTATATAAACACAAGCTGTCAAATATATATGCAGTCTTAAAGTTACAGTCTATAAACACATGAATTTGATCAATGAAATGATGCAGATTAAATGCAATAAACCTATTGAAATATCAATCTATATGTTAACAACAAATCGTAGTAGCAAACACAATTTTAAAGCATCAATTGAATGATCAAAATCAAGCACAAAACTAGAATGCTCAAACCTAGACAACTTTGAGCAACCTGCACAAATCAAGCTCAAACAAATAATATAATCACTCAAAGATTGAAACAAAAATACTAGCACAATCCTAAGACCTTAAGCAAACCGAAAACAATAAATTTGCACTTCCAGAAACTGATTAAAACACAAAATCGAAGAAAGTAAATTAGCTTCAAAGAAAGCACGTACGTTTGGAAGATTTTGAACACTCTGTGTTCTTTAAGCTCAAACAGACAATTTAAGTGCTTAAAAATTGAAGTAAAAGATCCTATTCACTTTTCATACCTCAAACAAAACGTGTAGGAAAATTTTGAATCAATAAAAACAGTTTTGCTAGCTCAGAATTGAAGAACACAGAAGTTCAGAAAACTTCAACCAAAATAGAGACAGTTTTGGTGTGTTGATCTTTGAAAGCTTGAAAAAAATGAATTGATGAATGAAAAATCAATTGAAAGCTTTCTAAATTTCTTCTATATCTAAACTAACAGAAAATTTTTCTGCACAGAAAACTGATTTAAAACATAAAAATACGAATTGAATAAAGACTGTACAAAAAATAAAGAAAGCTTTGAGAGTATACGAATTTGATCTTTGTAATGTTGTTTTCAGAGCATCTAAACTTGTTAAAAC
>JAOXYD010113402.1:0-11399 GCA_028565735.1 Pinacopodium congolense
TAAGTGATTAGGTCATATCTTTATAGAAAAAATTAACAGCCTTGTATAAGAGGGGATTCTTAAAATACTTGATATACCAGATTATGACAATTGTGTATTGAATACATAAAGGGAAGAATTAACAAATAATAAGGAAAAAAATAAGAGCTAATAGAGGTAAAAATGCCTTTGAATTGATACATATGGACATTTGTAACATGTTTCCTACAATTTCATAGAATAATCAATAATATTTTATCATAATCATAGAAAATTACTCTTGATATAGTTACCTAAATTTATGAGAAGTCACAAGCCTTGAATATTTTTCTAAGTCTTTTAAAGTCGCAGTTGAAAATCTATTTGACAAGACTATTAAGGTAGTAAGATCCAATACGGTAAGTATAACAAATTAGGCAAGCAATGTCCAGATTCATTTGTAGGATTTCTAAAGGAGAGCGGGATTGGGCCTCCACTCAGTTGTCCAAACATCAAATGTGCAGTTAAGAGATGAAACAAAACTCTTAAGGATATGATAAGAAGTATGATTGGTCATACATCCTTACCTCGCTCACTTTAGAGAGATGCATTAAAGACCGTAATATATATCCTCAATAGATTTCCGATAAAATCTATAAATAAAACTCCTCATGAATTATAGACAAGTAGGAAACATATGTTAAAGAATTTATATGTTTGAGTATGTCCGGCTGAAGTAAGGACTTGTAGGCCAAACGAAAAGAAATTAAATGTTAGAAGCATTAGTAATTACTTTGCAAGATACTTCGACAGATCATGGAGATTTAATTTTTAAAATTCCTAACTAAAATCATTTTTTGAGATGGGAAATGCTTGGTTTTTTAGGATATTGAATATGGAGGGGAAGATAAGGGTAGTATATTTTTTCTTAAAGAGAAGTCGATCAAAGTTCCTTTTACACTTACTATCGTTGATTGCAATTAGGTTTTTAGACCCAACATGATTCAACAATAACTAGTTCAAATATAAGATGATGTCAAGCTTTCTACCTATTAAAGTTAACAAACAATATCTGAAGATCATCCAATCATTCCTAAACGAATTTTACATAAGGAGCATGAAGATTAATTTCAACAACCTCACATTCAAGTAGAAACAGTGCCTTTAAGATGATGCATTAAGGAAAGGAGAAATGTAATTCCGGATGATTATGTTATATTTCTCCAAGAGCATGATGAAAATGTTGACTTCATAGGAAATGATTCGCTCACCTTCTGTGAAGTTATTAAAATTCATAACTCTCATAAGTGGATCAATTTCATGAGTAAAGAATTGCAATATGTGAGAGACAATGACATATGCAATCTCATCCCATTACTTGAAAATGTGAAACTAATTAGTTGTAAATGGGTTTGAATAAAAGAGACTTATAAGGTAACGTGAAAAGGTTAAAGGTTTGTCTTGTCGCCAAATGATTTACTCGGAGGGAAGGCATTAACTATAAAGAAACTTTCTCTCTAGTTTCTTTGAAAGACTCTTTTAGGACTATTATGACACTTGTGACACATTTTAATCTTGAGTGATATTAGATGAATGTAAAGACAACTTTTCTTAATAGAGACATCGAGAAAATGATGTATATAAACCAACTAAAAGGATTAACTTCTAAAGAAACTGACTAATTGGTTTGTAAATTCTAAAAATCTATCTATGACCTCAAGTAACCTTCTTGTCAATGGTATCAAAAGTTTCATCAAGTTGTTTTCTCTTTTAACTTTAAAGTGAATGATGTTGAAAATTGTGTCTCATAAGTTCAGTGGTAGTAAATTCATTTTCTTAGTCCTATAGGTGAACGATATTTTGCTTGCCAATAGTAATGTGAAATTGCTTCAAGAAATCAAAAAATTTCCTTTAGTGATATTTAAAATGAAAGATTTTGATGAATCCTTCTTCGTATTAAAAATTCAAGTTCATTATAATAGTTCACATAGAATTCTTCGATTATCACAGAAGGGATACATTGAGAAAGTACTGCAACGGTTTGGCATGTAAAACTATAGATCTTATGACACCTCTGTATCTAAAGGAGATGGAAAGTAGTGTTTGAAAAATGAAATAGAGCCCAAGCTTATTTAAAATATCCCTTATGAATCGATGTTATATGCTTAGGCCATATCTGTTATGGATTTTTTTTTTCCGATTTAAGTATTCTGTTTTTCTAAATATAGAAACCGAAAAAAATAATACAAAAATCCATAAAATAGCACACTAATATAATACAGAAATTAGAAAAAATACAAAAACTAATTAAAACAAACAACAATTAAAACAACAATAATACCAAACATCCTCTTAAGTTTGCTCTAATTTTGACCTTATATATGTCGTAGGAATGCTTCGTAGATACCAAAGCAATTTAAGAAGAGAACATTAGATAGTAGCCAAAAGAGTGTTTAGATATTTACAAAATACTAAAATTATATGCTCACCTATAGGAGGTTAGACAAATTTGTGATTGATGGATTTTCTGATTTCGACTTTATTGGATGCCAAAGCAGTTATAACTCAACATATAGTTATATATTTCTTTTAGGAGGCTGCTGGAAGCTGGTAATGCACATGCAGAGTCCAACTCGACTCATGTGAATATCGACAATAAAATATCAATGCAGTCAACTTTAGATTCAAGGCCTTAAGTAGGATCAACATATACTACTTAGGAAGAGGTATTTGAAGCATACAAGACCTATGGTCGAAGTAAACGTTTTGCAGTTGCCATTCGTGGAGGGGACAAAGATGTTGGTAGACAGTATACCAATAGACTCTTTGTTTGTCACAAGGGTTGACTTAACAAACTAAAAGGGTTAAATATTTTGAAACCAAGAGGATCAATTCGCATTAGTTGCTAGGCTAGGCTGGCATGCCGGGATGAAAACAACGTCTAGGTTATAGTAAATTTTTTATATCAACATAACCATTCTTTAAACACGAATGACACTCGCTTCATTCCACAACATCATCAAATGACCTCAAACATTTATAGGCGATTGGAGTTTAATGAGAGCTGTGAATTAAGATTGTGTGCCAATATAAGGTTAATTGTCTTTGCATTCGGGGGTTACGACAACATCCCTTTCCTCAAGAAAGATTACCATAATGAATTAGATAAAATTAGACGTGGTGGGATATTAGGTGGAGATGTCGAATCAGTTTATAGAATGTTCATAAGACTGAAGGCACAGGAACAACGTTTTTATTACTCCATTGATTGTGATTAAAATGGGCAGCTTTGTAATGTGTTTTGGGCAGATGCTAGGATTCGTGCTGTGTATAAGGAGTTCAGTGACATTGTCACATTTGCCACCACTTCCTTGGTGAACAAGTATGATATGCCTTTTGCACCGTTTATAGGCGTAAATCATCACGGATAGTCTTTTTTGCTTAGTTATGGGTTAATCGAAGACGAAACAACAGATAGTTTTGTTTGGCTCTTTCGGTCATGGATAACATGCATGGATGAAACTGAACCAGACACAATCATAACGGACGAGTGTTTGAGCATACGAAATTCAATACAAAATGTTTTTCCTAACACTAGGCATAGATTTTGCCTATGGCATATAATGAAGAAGTTCTTAGAGAAATTTAGTGCTAGTAAGGCCTATCAAACACTCAAGCCTTAGTTTGCATCGGTTTTTTTCGACACCAAAAGCCATCAAGAGTTAGAAGGAAAGTGGGCTATGATGTTGGATACATTCAAATTCATAATTACAACTGATAAAAATCGTTTTTTTGGACGATGCATATTTAGAAAGCCTAGTGTTTTTTGCTAGTCAATTTTGCCCTTTCTTTCTCTTTTCTTTATATAGTGGAGATAGTTTTTCTTTCTATAGTGGAGATAGTCGCACGTAATGATGGATCACTGGGGTGAAACCTGTTAGGAGGTATTTAAATCGATGAAGAAGGATCTGAGCTTCGAAATGAAAAAAAGATGACTTCACTCCCTTTAATTTCAATTTTAAAATGGATAGAAGATACTCTTTTTATTCTTAATACTTCTACGTATGTTAATCGTGTGGCTAAAATCATTGTTTACTAGATTCTATAATTGGGCACCTGCTTATGTTAAGAATAGCTGGCATGTCTACATCTCAGAGGAGCAAAGGGATGAACTCTTTTTTCGACGGTATGTTCATGCCAAAACAACATTGACACAATTCGTTGAGCAATATGATAAGGTAATTAAGGAGAAAATCAAAAAAGAGAAGGAAGTAGATTACTTGTCGTCGGTTAACAATGTTTCTCTGGTCACAAGATTTGAAGTTAAAAAGATTTTCCAAATAGCTTACACAAATGCAATGTTCAGGAAGGTGCAAAGGGAAATTGTTATCGTAATATATTATGACATTCTCGAAAGAGATCGAGGAAATGGCAACTAACATGTAAGAGAACTTGCAACGGATGGAAATGCGATGGACACATATAGTGTCTGAATCTCATATTCACCCATCGTCGCATAATGTGAATGCAAGTTGTTCTTAACAGGGTTAACATCGACATCGGTTGCAGAACGCCTATTATTGAAAAGATGGAGGAAAGATTTACCCAAACAACATTCTATAATAGCTGTTGGTCAAAATTAGGAAACACATGATGTAACTTTTTGATGCACCGCGGAGTTAAAGAAGGCTTTCTATGATGTCGTCGTGTATGCAACAGGGACAACCCCGAAGTTTGACTATTTATAGAATATGCTTCTTAAAGAAAAAAGCACTTTGACATATGATGTCAGAATGGAATGTGGAGAAGGGGGCAACCAAGCGACCACTACACCTAATGGAATAGGGATGCAGGATCCCAGAATAACGACTCATCAGGGTCGCCCAAATTCAAGGAAAATACATTCCTGAGTTGAAGAAAATATGACCAGACATTAAGGAAGGGGGCAGGTATGTATACTAAGCTGTTGTAAACGAGACTCGAAACATGGTACTAGTGTGCACATGGGTATTAGGGTTTCTTTGCCAAATTGTGTGTTTTTCCCCTATCCGATACAACTAGCACCTCCATGTGTTGCGAATGCTTTTCTTTCAATCGCATAACATGGGTTACAATGTTGAACCTTTTTTTTATGCAATTCAGGGTTGGAACACCAAGTAATATTGTGAGTCATTAGAGTATGGACCAGACACAACCTTGGGATCATGGCAACCTGGGCTAATTTGTGCAGACAATAATATGTAAATTCAATATGTAAATTCAACCAGGGACGTATTAACTCAGCAACTGTAATTTTCATTCACTTTATCTAATTTGGTCAATGATATAAACCAATTAATATGGGGTTACAGGTAAATCAGGATGTAGACGACGTTAACTTAGAATGACGGTAGAAGCCCACTTTTTGAGACAAAATTCGTGGCATCCATGGAATATCTCTCATGCATATTTGTCTATAGTTTTAAGGTCATGACATACATTTATTGCCTGGTGGTTAAGGCATTACAACATGAACTCAATGACAATGTTCATGGAATTGATGCAAATGACATGAGCACATAAGTTCATTTCGTTGATTAAAAAATAATCATAGCTTTCTTCTAAATGTGTCATGCTAATTACATGGCCTAACAATGAATGAGCTTCTTAACGTAATCAAAATAAACGTATGCAAACATTCAAACCATAAAACGATCCCTAGTTATTGTAATACATTTGGCAAATTCAACTCGTTGTCATTCGATACAAGGATAAAAAAACACTCTAACTACCCCCTACTAAATGCTAATACCATTAATGTTGATCGATGCCTGAATTAATTATATACCAATAACACCAATTTAAGACTGCGCATTACTTATCCCCCACCAACAATTTTCCCTCTAACTCTCCTTCTGTTTTTCACATTTGAAGACAATCCTCCACACATTTTCTTCTGTGCTTTTTTTTGTCTGTCGTGATCATTATCACCTGTCCTACATCATGTTGAGATGGTCACAAAAACATAATCTAGTTTATCTGCCCTAACATTTAATTGTCCTCAAAACAAATCCTTCAACGAATACCTCAAAAATAGGAATAAGTCACTCAATGACAGGCTTCCAATCCCTCATCTCAACCTCATCTTGTTGCACAATCTAACTTTTGTTTGTGTTGCCTCTTCTAGGAGACCATCAATTTGGATGAATCTTATCTCACTAAACTGCATGTCATGCTCACCACTCCGTCTGGTTCCACCCCTATTCCATACGTTTGTTGTTCACCATCAACCCACCCCCTCCCAATGTTTCCTCTGCCAGCCGGATACGAATTCTAGCCGCATCTTATTCTTCACATGGTGAGGCCCCACATCCTATAGACAGAGTACCGGTGCTATCCCGCCAAACAAGGAAGTCTAAAAAATCAAACAGTATTTGAGAGGACTCTGAATATGATGTTATTCAATATTTCCCTCCAAGGGAGGAGGATGGTATGATCATCGTCAAGCCCCCTCCAGAAATTACACTTGCAAGGGCTACAAAGCTTAAGCATTATTTGGTTAGGTGGTTTTTCCTCAACTACCAACCACCTTACAGAATGGTTTAACAGACTGTATCTAGTTCTTGAAGTGTATATGGGTTGTTAGATGTACTCATGTATAGCAACGAGTTTTATCTATTCAAGTTTGCTTCATATAAGGGAATGAATTAAGTTATGGAAAATGGTTCTTGGTACTTATAGGGGCAACATTTGTTTCTTAAGCCATGGGCACCGAGTGAAATGAAGACACGCAACATTACCTTGACTCTAGTCTGGGTCAAGTTCCACGATGTGCCATTGGAGTTATGGACAATCCGTGGACTTAGCTTTGTCGGTAGCTCTGTAGGGAACCATTGTTAATTGATAAGGCTACCTCTCAAATGAGCCAAATTAGCTACACTCACATAGACGTGGACATGCATCTCCAATCGGTATGGTTGGAATCGTTTCAATTAATAACAAGCAATCCGCTTGGTCAGAGGGAACGCACAACTATAATGATGTCGTATAAGTGGTACCCCACCACCAGGTGGTAGATGGTTATGACGAGTAGTGAGTCATAGACTAAGCCACACCAAGACCATGCAAACATGAAAGTTGAGAGTGAGCTTCAAACTAAAGCATTACCAACCCAGGATGATGTCCAATTTCATGAAAGTCATCCCGTGCTAGTTCGGATGACGGATCGTTTCCCCCATGTGACAGACATAGATGAATGTCACACAAATATGTAAGTTAAGGACATTGATTAAAAGGAATAACACACACTAGTGCATTGAATTGCATTTGACATTCTTATTTAGTCGTGATGTGAAGTGTCTAACTAAAGAATCACAACCTTGGATTTGTTATAACTGCATCCCCATATTCTTATGTCACAACTTGTGTTGCTACTCAATTGATGCCTAAGCTAGCAATATCATCATATTTGATTCAAAATATAGAGTAAGATCGGTTAAAGAGGTGTTATATGTTACGCATGGAAGTAACGAAATGTTCCATCTTTTGTATAAATTGTGGTTTACATCCACAATCACTAGGATAAATAGTACGTCAGTGGCATTATAATATGCCATAAGCCAAAGTTCTGGATGGGGCTATGAGTACAGTAGGAGTCGATGCACTGAACTCTAGGATTGGCAAGATGGGCTACTCATCTATGATGACCAGTAGGGAATGCATTAGAAAGCGTACGTATCATCTCACAGTGTATTGATAACCATATATATGTATAACATTGTCTGTAGTTATTGTGCTTGATCATAATCAATTTTTAGTTTTAATATATCTCCTTTCAATATGTTTGCACTAAACGTTCGACTTGGATGTAGTGATGACACTAGCCTATGTATGTGCTGTGTCTTATGTTTATAATTATAGAATGTTCAGGGGACTATGAAATCAAAGATGGATGTCATTTTTATTTACTCTTATATAAGGGTATTGTAAAATGATGGTTTTAAGGCACAAATTCATTGCGGGCACATGACTCAACAAATTTAAGGGAATACCTCTACAACCGTTGAATCGATAGCCTTTGTAACCACATTCAGGTTTTTGGGTTATAAGCCCAAGAAATTACAATGCATTGTTTAATCAAGGTGGGCTTTAGGATTCAATGACATTGGACTACATAATCATGGTTTATGTAGTACACCATCAGGGCTATGTTTTGGGAACTGCAATTGACCATACATGATGTCTGCACCTTCACACGTGGCTAACATGTTTGATTCCTTTCAACATTAGCAAATCTAAAGCGTATTGTCTTTCAGAGGTCAATGATATATGGTTAGGCAATGTTTTATGATTCACTCAAGATGTCAGCGAACAAAGTTCTTTTCATTATCTTTGAAATCATGAATGTCCTTCAACATTGATGTGGCATATATCTGAATAAGCTTCGCCAATGTGGAACCAGGATATTCATGCTTTCTTAACATACAAATTTCATCATTTTCTACATTTGGATTCACTTAATGTGCACCATTTTAGTTCCTCCTAACTGTATTCCATAAAGATCGGGCTTATGAAAATAGACTTCTCTAATGTTAAGTTATCACAGTCTAGGCGTCAGAGAATTTATATAGATTTCACATATGTTGGACACCCCAGACATTGATCATCAGTTAACTCTTAGGTTCAACGACGTTATTCAAAACATCTCACATCTCTTTAATACTTTGGTCACGGACTAAATTCAAGGACGATTGCAAAAAAATGATGTCGTGTTATTTATTCATTATTGTGTAATTTCAAACAATACAATGGAATTCACAAAGGTGGGCATGTTAATTTGTACTCACCTTTTTCCACTTACTATTCTCTGCACAACAATATCAATAGTCAAGGAAAATCCAATCAATGTCACCTAATACAAGCGTCTATAAAATAACCCCATTTACTGGGGCATAAATTGTTGTTTGCATACGTGCTTCCAATCTCTCATAACCACTATCTAGGTGTTCAGGACTCAGTCTTATGAAGCAAAGACATTAATGACCACTACACGCAGAACCAATTCCATATAACCAAAACATTTATGTAGGTTGCACAACACATTATAAGTACAAATCACCCAGTAATTTTAGTAACAAAAATGGCATACATTCCCTAGCACTGCAAAATCTACATAGCAAAACCTAATTTCATTACTTATGATTCCATTAAGCTTCAGATCGCCAACAAAGTTTATGTAATCCATTGCTTGTGTATAGTCAAGTTGTCGGAACTCATCAATTCAAGAGATGTCCTTACATCCCACTAGTACCTAAACAAAGATATCTGCAATCCTCGATTGTAAACATAAGCCATGCCCAACAAACTAACATGACTCATAGACTTTTGACTACTAAAACAACCACTGTCAACAGATCTTAAATGGCAGGAGGTTTAATCACTATGAATTTATCAACCAATTAACCACATCAAAATAGACACATGCAACACAATACATTAATTTCCAAGGGGCAACAAACTCATTGTGATATTCAAAATGATTATATATGTGTGCATATTCTCACCCGTGGCAATAACATATGGATATTGTCGTTGGTTTACATCAAAGGGACTACATATCTTTCATCACTTATTGCCATCTAGTAATAATGTTAAAATGATTCCATTTTAAATTACTATACATCCTGAATGTCGTCTCATGTATAGTAAGTTAAGGATAATGTGTAACATCAGAACAACTTCATAATAAGGAATGTATAATTTCCCAACTTATTACATACGGTAGTCACCCACTCTAAACCTTGAATTTCATTTTCCCTGCTACAAGCCAATTTACAGTTTGATGAACAAAAAAAAGAACTATATTAACATAACAGCATTTGGCATCATTTCCAAATCTCTTTACAAACAATGCGAAATAAAAACTATAAACTTTAGGAGATGAGTCCCAGCAACAAATAATTACCTGTCCTTTTACAAGCATATAGTGAAAATGAGCAAAGATTGCATGGATTGGACCATATCAACAACTTGAAATTTCCACCGATTTGGACAGGATATAATTACCAATAAACGGCATCTTCGTGCATCAATAATGCTTCATCAATTTATTTTTACAACTTTGTTCCTATACCTCATTCCACAATTTTATTTACGTGTGTAGTTAATTTACTTTTCAATATCATACATTCATCGTATCAAACAAATGTTTTAAATTGCGCAAAGTTGAGATTATGAATCTTAAAAAGGACACACCGTGACAAACAAAAAACATACTCTATAGACCAATTACTGCACAAAATTCCAATGTCTGTGTAATCTATCAATCCAATCAACATCGCTTGCTTCATACGTCAGAACAATTTGTGACCTGAGTTTCTCAGGTACATAGACAAATGGTAACCCGTAGTGATAACAACGCCTACAATAAATATTTTCCCTTAGCTGCAAAACAAAACCTAATTTTGTCTGATAACACAAACATCCACAGTTTCATAGCTCTATCTAACAATAGATCCAAACTTTTTAACAATAAATCCAAACTTTCATAAATCTAGCAACTTTGTCATTTCGAATTCTCTTATACATGTACAAACACTTACCTATGGTACGAAAGCAGCGCATGTGAATGCAGCGTTTTGGAGTGCTGTTTCGTATTCCTATTCAAACTGGCAAGCACAACACTTCTGCCATGGCATTGAATCCCTCATCGTCATGCGAGTAAAGTCTCAATGCGTCCACTAGCTCATTTCTTGGATTGCAACTGTGAACCATTGTTGTTCAAATTGCCATCAAAATTCCCTTACCCATGAAAAACTGAAATTCCCATAAGACCTTCTTGGGCAGACATCCAGCCCATATATTTTGAATATCTGTCATAACAATGACAACTATGATAATTAATAATTTAGGTGATTCTCTTTTTTGACAACGTGCAAATTTGTAGGCTAATTTACCACAACATAATGTGTAACATCTGATCGGATTTTTAATAATAATTCAGTGAATAAGAAGGAATCCAGCATCATTACTTAGATAACTTAATGACTTCAGAGAGTCCTTATAAGTTTTCATCACCATGACTACATAATGAAATTTAGACAAACATAAGCAAAGACCTTAAGACAAACATTGATAATTGTGCTTTAGTATGTGTTTTTATATGTGTTTTGCATGTGTTTCTTGTATAATAAGTTATTATTATTGTGTTTTAAGACTTGTTTTGTGCGTTTTTGTTTAGTATAATCTTTATTATTGTTTTGTTTATGTTTGGTATTAATTAGAGTAAGTTTTGTTCATTTAAGTGTTTTTATTTTTTGTTTTGTGTTTTATTAATTAATTATTAATGTTGGGTTATAATTAAATCTTATTAGCGTATTTATTTATTTTCACAAGTGTTAACAAAATATTAAGTAAAGGATAACCGAAAATAATTCCTTTGGCATTCATGTGAATACAACTTA
>JAOXYD010113432.1:0-11398 GCA_028565735.1 Pinacopodium congolense
CAATTATTAAGCTAAAATCCCATTAATATCCTCCAACCCAAAATTAAACTAACTAAGCATAATTAAATTAAGAAAAATAAAAATTAAATAAACACTAAACATAATTACTTAAAAGAAAATAAAAGCTAAAAAAGAAAATAAATCAATAAAGACAAAACACAAATTGATTTTTAAATTAACGAAAACACATATTACTTAATTAACTTAAAACTTAATTAATTAAAACTTAAACTAACTTTCTAGCAAAAATTCTAGTAACTATAAATTAAATAAAAACAGAAAATAAATAAATAAAAACCTAAATAATAATCAAGACATAAAGCATAATTAAAATAAGAACATGAAAAAGAATTTAATTCAAATTTGTTAAAGACAAAAATTAATATAAAAAACAAATAAATGTTGTAACTTAAACATTAACCTTAACATTATAATAATATTCAGAATAAAGCAAGTAAAATAAATAAATAAAATCAGAAATTTCAAACAAGAAACAAGTCAAAATTCAAACAAGAAAACTAAATTGATAATTATAAACGAATTTAAAAACATGCACAGTGTTTGATTAGAATTAAATTCCTAAGGTGCAGTTGGTATCTCATCTCCTCTAGTCTATGCAGGTCAGCTCTGGTGCGTGGTGTGCTCGTCCTTGGTGCGGAGGTGCGAAGCAGTGGAGCCCTTGGTGCAGTGCATGCGTTGGTGCAGTGGAGCCTCTTGGTGCAGTGCATGCGTTGGTGGAGTGGAGCCTTGCGTCCCCTGATCCTCAGCAGCTGCTCTCCAAGTCAAGCGCCAATGATCCCAAAACCGCAAGACTCCACTAGCGTCTGCCAAGCAGCTGCTCTCCCAGTCACGACCTCAAGCCGCTCACACCCACAAGTCAAGACAGCCGCCAGCTAGACCTAGGGATCTATGCTTCCATCAGAATTAATTCTCAGCTCCCTCCTTTATGTTTTCCCTATCCGAATGTGCTTTTGTTCGCTCCTTCAATGCTCGTCGTTTTGTTTAAAGCAAAACGACGAGCTTCATCTTTTTTTTGTTTTTTTTTGTTTTTATTTTTTTTTTCAAATTAAAACAATTTTTTTTCTTCAATTACTTTAAATTTATCATGCTTTAACTCAAAATTTGTGTTAAATAAATAAATATATTATTAAACAAAATATAACATAAATTAAATATTTAAATAATAAAATAAAATTGAAATGACATTAAAGCATATAAAGGACAATCTCAACCCGACACAATCTGTATAACACCCAAACTAACAATCACATTGTCAGACGGCATAACTTAGGCAAACCACTCTATGTATTTGGTTTCGTATCGTATTGACCAGAAAATGGTATGAAATTATTAAAATTAGTACTAGATTCAAATATCGTCTGGTACCGGTCGGTACTGAAAAAAAATAAATTTTTTAAAAAAATTTTAAAATTTTTTTAATTTTTTTAAAGAAAAATTTTGTATTTTAGTTTTTTTAATATTAAAGTTAAGTTAAAAATTACATAATATAATACATTTATAAACTATTTTATGAAGTTGATAAAATTTATAAATTAATTTATAATTTTAAATAATTATCTGAAACGATACCAGTATTAATCGGTACTGATATAATACCATCTTCAAAAACCAATTCAATATTGATACTAGTATGATATTTAATAGACTAAATTCTCCACGTCCACCTAAGTACAAATATCAAACACTACATATACAATCATTGCTTATTTTGAAAAAAAAAAGATGGTTGATTAATATTAAATTTTTAACCACAACATTCATCACATCATACCTAATAAGACCTAATCCCCATATAAAAATTAACCCCATGATGATACATGCCTCTGATAACATAACAACTTGCGCGTGTTTCCATCATTCTACACCTTCCTTCGTTTGACTGTTGACACCATCTTCACTATCCTCAATGGATTACCTCCTCGCCACGAGGCCGCACATCTTTGTACCACGTACATCAAGCCACGCTGATGAGGTACTGCAAAAATTGCAATCGATGGATGGGGCTCACATTTTTTCTTTCCAAGTTTGACCCTTAACACAAAATACCAATTACGCCCTTTTTATATCAAACAACATCACACAATTTCTCAAGTTTTTATTGTTGAATTGGCGTTAAGGGCTACGAAAAGTTGTTTTAACGGGGTTACCTAGTATTTTTATCAATAAAAATCCAATAACAAAAGTTATCCGTGACTTGATTGCATTTTTTTGTGAGTATTGAACTCAAAAGTTGCATGCAACACATATATCTAAGACATGACAAGGGCAGTCCCTTCTTTATTGATATGTCATATATGTCCTTTCCAAGAATCCCAGTTCGTAGGTGCACAAGGATCACCAACCCATCCCATTCTACTAGGAATACACAGCGACTATTTCAATGCTCTCATGGAAACAACTATAACAAGAACATTAGGACATTTAACCATTATTTCACACTAAATCAAAAACAAAGTATTATCATCAGTAAAGTTCCAAACTTTTATTTCTAAGCTATATGCAGCCCAGAAAAATATGTAGCCCAAGATTAAAGCTCCTCAAAAGAGGTAAATATCAGACAAAACCATCAAAACCTTACACCATAATTTAAACACTTAGGATAGCGAGATGATAATGCATCCTTCAATCCTACTAGCTTAAAGCCATAATAAATCAAAAAACCCAACTCCAAGACACCATTGACAGACATTCCTATCAAAATTCCCATTTCAGTAATCCAACAAAAGCTTTAAATTTTTATATTTTAAAAAACTAGAAACAAAACCAAACACACAACCATTCCATAATCATCAATTACCTTGCTCAAGTGCAGTGCAAATATTCTTAGGAACTAAAACATAATTCTCAATGCCACTAATCAACGACGGCAGGACTATTAGCATAAGCTTCACTAAGCCGCAAAGCTTCTAACTTGTGCATATATATTATTGAATAACATGATTTGTAGAGCTGTTAACAGATTGTAGAAATTAGTTTATAATTTTAAAAAGATTTAGTCAAAGTATTTGTTATGATTCTGATTTTAAGATTATTTGAAATAATTTATAGCAGATTTTCTACAGATTTTCCTAGATTTTTTTGTTTCTCTTATCTGTATAAGAGGATGATTTGATACTCAATAAATTAGTGTGTTCTGCAATCTAAACACCTTTAGTTTTGTTTATATTTGTTGTTCAAAATACAATACCAACATGTATCAACTCTACTTATGTTCTTCTCATTAATCACCACATAAAAAAATCCTCTGCCCCTTTTTGTTCACCTTAAATCAATCTTCACAAAATGAAACCACAAGAAGTAATCTAATTTCATATCCACATAAAATTCGAACGCTATTGTTCTGTTACCCATCACCATCGTCTGGTAGAGTATCATTGGTAAGTAATTAGGTAGCTAGTTGGCGCTGGAGACAGTTTCTCAAGTGGAGATAGCATTCACTATCTTCATGGTGATTACTAATTAGAATTTGGCATAAACTGCCAACTACATAAAAAATTGTCGGTGTCCTTATTGACTAGGCTCCCATTGGACGAAGCTGCACGACCACCAGCCATAATTGACAAGAATGAACGTATCACTGATGGCGGCAAATTCATAGGAGAGTGGATCTATTTAGTGAAGTTGAAGGGACGTAGTGGTCAGAGGATTAGTTAAAAATAGACATCAGCCTCACCATCTTTAAGAAAAGCTAAGAGATCAGAGTAGGCGCCGACACGAGTGAGGATTTTGGGCCACAAGGAGCACCAAAAGAAAATGAGAGTGCCCCCAACGGAAGCGTTGAAGCTTAAGGATTGTGACTTGCGGTCAAAGTTGTCGTAGAAGGTGAGTGTATAAATGAAATAACAGCCATTAGGGTGATGGCTAATGTAACAGTTCTTTTTATCGGAGGAGAGAGGAAAAGTAGCTAATGTTTTCTCCCGAGGCTTGGATATGATGAAGGTGGCGCTATAAGAGAAGAAGCAGTCGGCGATCCACATGGTGTTGAATGGATCAGTAATGCTGATAAAGGCACCTGAATCTTTGTAGTAAGAATTTTCCATAACGGAAACCATGAAAAAAGAAGTGATAAGCAGAGTTAATCTCACCATAAAGGAAGGAGTGAATAGAAGAGAGTAGAGAAGGAGAAGGAGAAGGAGGAGAGGCAAGAAGAGGGCGTGAGACATGTTGCTATCATTATGGGCTAGCTATACTGTGACGATCCATCATCGGTAAATCAGTTGAGGCTCTGTCAAGTCGGTATTTAAAAATCGGTATCGATCAATTTTAGGTCAATTCTGAAATATCAGTTCAAAACTAAGGTTTGTATGTAAATTTGAAAAAAAAATTCTAATCTTCATAAACATCAACTGATCGATATTTTGAAGATCGTTCAAACTGATGTTACATTTAAATTGAGGTCAGTGTCTTTTTTTTTTTCTCATCCTATTCGATCAATTTGTTAGAAATTCTATTTTTTCTCAAAAATAATCATAAATTCAAAGTTTAATTCTTTACCTATTACCTCTATCTGATTCTAACAATTTGAAAAAACCTCCTAAAATAATAAACAATTACAAACACCAAATTTTACAAATTTACTTTCTAATTCATTTTCCAATAATTTTACAAGTTTTACACCTGAAAGGTGGTAGAAGCCTTAACATCTTCTTAACTTCTACATCCTTTTCCATCAACCAATTTAAAAATTTAGAGCTGAAATTAGTAAATTTCTTAACCTTAAGATTTGAGATTTTCTATTTCATTCAATTTTCATTCAATTTGTTGCAAATTAACATTTAATTCATCAAATTTAAATAGTGTAGAAGTTTAATTTGGTATAAAGCATATAGATTAAATCAATTTTGAAATTAGGTATAATTAGAGTTTCAAAATTGAAAATTTTCAATCTTAGGTGAATTGTGTTATATTTTATGAAATTGAATATATATTCTTATAGTTAGATATATGAATTAATTAATAGAATCGTCAATTGCATTTGATTTGGTAAATTTTGAATTTTTTTTCTAATTTTAGGAATTTAAAAATTGAGGTTAAATTTTAGGTAAATTTGTGTTAAGTTTTATGAAATTGAATATATATTTATGTAACTAGATGTATGACTGAGCTAATAGAATTATCAATTGCATTTGATTTAGTATAATTTGATAATTTCCCAATTTTAAGAGCATAAAAATTGGAGAATTTTCAATTTTAGGTTAAATTATCTTAAGTTTTTCGAAATTGAATGTATATTCATGTAATTACATGTATAAAATAAGTTAATAGAATCATCAATTTTATTTATTTTAATATAATTTCAATTTTTCCCAATTTTAGCTAAATTATGAATTGAGAATTTTTAATTTAAATTCAAATTGTATTAAGTTTTATAAAATTGAATATATATTCATGTAATTAGATGTATGAAAGAGTTAATAGAATTATCAATTATATTTGATTCAATAAATTTTAAATTTTTCTCAATTTTAAGTGAAAATGTGAATTGAGAATTTTCAATTTTAGGTTAAATTGTCTTAAGTTTCATGAAGTTGAATGTATATTCATATAATTAGATGCATGAATGAGCTAATCGAATCATCAATTTTATTTTATTTGGTAGAATTTAAAATTTTCCAATTTTAGGTGAAATTGTCAAATTGAGAGTTTTCAATTTTAAATAAAATTGTGATATATTTCATAAAATTAAATGTATATTCATGTAATTAGATTCTTGAATAAGTTAATAGAATCATTAATTGTATTTATATAATGATTAATAGAATCATCAATTGTATTTATATAATGACTTATGTATATGTCATCAATTACAATTAGTTTATTTGCTTAATGTTTAATCAATTGTATTAATTTTGACAGGTAAATAGAGGGTAGTTCAATGTCAAACATGACTGATGTTTGCTTCAATTCCTTCTAAGAGATTAGATGATTCGGTATAGGCCTACAATACATTACTTCCTAGTTTCAAGTTGAGAAACTAGATTATATGCAATTATTATGGTAAGATTTTAAAAGGTGAAAGAATCAAAAGATTAAAGAGGCATTTGACTGAAAATAAAAAAAGCATTTTAAGTCTCATAACAAGGTTCCTCGTGATATAAAGTGGCAGATGAAGATTTTGATAAAGGAGTATCAGATAGAGAAAGATAAAAGAGCCCTGGAGTGAGTTTCAGCATTGGAAATATGAGTTCATTTTTAAAAGGTGGTGGACTTAATGTTGATAGAGGTGATGCTAGTGGATCTAATGTTGGAAAATCTTTTATCTCTTCTACCAACAAGAAAGGAGTGGTTCAGGCAGTAGTGAGGTTAGACAAAAAAAAAAAGCATAAGGTCATTTGCTTGTTTTTTTCCTTAAAAAACAATTCCATGACCTCAACCTTCTATTTATGCCACCATGTAAATAAGACAAGTAAGTGTAGATATGGCTATGACTAAATGGTGGTATAATACAAGTATTCCATTCAATATTACTTAATCACATTATTATCAACTTATGATAGATGCCATTACCTCTTATATTCTGAGATAGAAGGCTCTTTCGATGCATGACTATAGAGATAAACTTCTTACCAAGATTGTTGCTGAGATGAAACAGTATTTAGAAAAGAAAAGAATGTCTTGTGCTCGTTATAGGTGTTTTATCATGTGTGATGGTTGGAATAATCAAGATCATGAGACTTACATCAATTTCTTGGATTATTCTCCCAAAGGAACAATGTTTTTTAAGCCAGTTGATGTACTTGGCATAATTAGGAATATTTTTTTATGAAGTTGATAATGAAATTAGGTTTGAGATAATTGTTCAGTTTTTTACTGACAATGATACAGCTTACAAATCAGCTGGTAGGAAGTTATACGGTATAACTCTTTCAATTGGACTCCGTGTACTACTCATTATATTGACTTGATGTTGGAAGATTTTGATGATAGTGGATATGTTCCTATGGTAGCGGAAACTATATTGAAGGTAAAGAAGGTAATTAGATTTATTTATAATTGTAGATAGTTGTTGAACTTGATGAGGAGGGATTTTAATAGTAGGAGGAACTTATATCGTCCTGCGATTACCAAATTTTCCATTAACTTTTTATCAGTTTAGAGTTTTGTGTTGATGAAGAAGGAGCTACGACAGATATTTTCTAGGGATAGATGGGTAGCTTCTCAGCATACTAAATCCAATTTCTGATTGGATACTACTTCCATTATTATTGAAGACAAGGATTTTTGGTCCAACTTTTAGTTTGTAGTTAGAGCTTATGAGTCTTCAATTAGAGTGCTTTGTTTGGTGAATAGTAATGATAAGCTGACGATGACATATTTTTATGATGCTCTAAAGAGGGCGAAGCTATAAAGGCCAATTTAAAGAATAGACTCGAACTGTACACCCTTTTCCTATCTGTCATTCATACCTGATGGTAAAACTAGCTATAAACTCCTTTGTTTACTGTTTGAGCTTTCCTCAATCCAAGTGTCTACTTCTCATACGATTATGAGAAGAGAGTTGAAGTTAATATGGGGATACTAGGCCCATCACCACTATTGTTAGCTATGAGATGATGCAAGACCTCCTCAGCTTATAGATAGTGGCATATAAGGAGGTTAAAAGTAATTTCAGGACGCTTATAATGGACCATTTTGTAGATTTTACAAAATTTAAGGATCATTTCATAATTTTAAAAGTTAGCCTCTATTAGTATAGTACCATTCAAGGGTAAAATCGGCACTGATATGGTAACAGTTTTTAAAACTTTGGGCGTCAATATATGAAAATATAAACATTGAGTAAAGAAAGACAATAGAATAGAATCTCAACACTTTCTTTTGACTAAACTACTTTTATTAAAACACTTACCTGCCAATTAAAAAAATCAAACTAATTTAATTTATTCAATCTTTTTCTTTGAGGTAGGTTTTAATTATACAACCCGTCACTTCTCAATGTTTGTCGTTGTTTTCTCTCATCCTTACCCCTAATGGAATCTAATTTAAACCACTCTAGTTTTCTTTTAAATATTAAGTTAATTAATAAAAAGGAGAAAAAAATTACTAAATTATGGCTAGGTCTACTATAGTTTGATAATTGATATTTATATAAGTTTTTTGTTAGTTTATACCTTTACAGTTAATCAATTAATTATAGTTTTATATCTGTTACTAAAGGAAATTTTTATGTTTATATACTTTGATAATTATTTTTTATGCTTAATATTAAAGATAGAGTTTTTTTTAAAATAACTATATAATTGAAATTATAATTAAATTATAATTATAATATTTAAATCATAGTTTCATCAAGATAGGATACTAATAAAATAGTAAAACTAGAACATGTTATGTTTCTTTCTTATGAAGAAAGTAATTAATTTGATATATTAAATTATAAAGATATTTAAACAAAAAAGTAAGTGTTTATTTGATGGTAAATTCAATGAACTAATGATAGACATATATTTAATGATATTTGTATATGATTTTGAATGTCATTTAATCCAATTTTGATATTTACATGCCTAATTTGTATTCCTTTTGAGTTTGCGCACAGATTTGATCATTGAACACAAATACAAGTTGAAAGGTTAAAGTTTTTAGTAGAATTAGCAAATATTTGGAAGTAAAAGAGGTGTGGAATAAATTTTAGGACTTAGAGCATCATGTTATGAGGTTTCATACCAAATTTTAAGGTCATAAGGCAAGCTATGAAGAGTGTAGAAAGAAAAGAATTAGGCAAGCTTAGTTATACATTAGATTTGGTGCAGGTGACTTCAGTGATGCATTAGGAGCAATTTCAAATCTCATATTGTTTTGAAATTTTATATAGTGCAAGAACATCATGTGAAGAATTGGCATACCAAATATCATGGCTATTAGAGGTTTATAAATGGGCTAAAGTGAAAAAGACGAAGAGGGGTAGAAGCTGTCAATTTCTATAACTTAAAATGAAATTTTCAAAACAATGTCTTTTATGATTTTTAGGGGAAATTTTTTTCAAATTGCTCCCAAAACATCCCTAAAGCCCTAACAACCATCCAAGATATATATATAAGGAGCTTAAAAACCTAAAAGAGAGCATATTTTCATCATTCTTGAAGGTTCCCTTTTGGGTAGCCCCTTTTCTCTTTATTTTCTTAGGTTTTAGAATTGTTTCTCATCTCTTTTCTTCTTGTTTCATGTCCAAACCTTAAATTTATTTGTTTAGGTGTTGAATTCTAGTTTATTTTTGTTGTTATTATAGTCTTTTTCTAATTTTTATTTTATCATGTATTTCATTTGGGTTATCTTAAATGCTTGTTAAAGCTTTGTTTTGTTAGTTTAATGTTAAATCCTTATTTCCTAGCCTTGTTATTTTTTATTTTCTTTATGATTTATGCATTTTATTCTTTTTTTAGTTTAATTTTAGATTGAGGTTAGAGTTATTTGATGGATTTATAGATGATAATTGTGAGAATTGGAATGGGTCTTCAATGGGCATTGTGATTTATGCCAGGATTGAGTTGGAATTCAGAAGTAATACCATGACTTAGGTATTAACTCATAGGATTGGTCATATTAGGTGTAATTTCTAATTCAATTGCTAGGTTTTAGCTTTTGACTCATAATTGTCATTGGAAACCATAAGTGGCAGTAAGTTAATTAAATTTGTAAGTAGACTTAACCAATTAATCTAGGATTTCAATTCTCTATGTTACATAATTCGAGTTTGTGTTATTATAACGTAGGTTAATTGTTCCTTAATTCTTAATGTTGTTGCACCACTAAATCAAAAGAGCTTGTTCTAGGTTGTTGCATGATTAGGGGTTAGTTTTCTATTGTATAGGACTTATTTGAAAATCGAGGAACTTAGGATACAAGATTTTTTTTATGTCTACAGGCTAGCATCTTAGGCATAACACAATTTAAATATATTTGATGATCAATTCTAATTCATGAATCCTAAAAATATCTTATGCCATATTTTCATTCTTATTAGTTTTTTCTTGCCTCTTTGCTTTAGTTTCATTAATTATCTTTAGCTTAGTTTAATTCCTTTCCAACCAGGGATTTCCTTCTCTCTTTTTTTTTTTTGCATAACATTAGGATTAGCATATGTTCCATTTTCCCTTCCTTTTTTTGCAAATTTTCTTTTCACTCCTACCTGCTGCTCACTTTAGTCGTGGCTCCTTCCTCCTTTGTAAATTATCATGCTGAAGTTGTTCCCTTTAAGATTACTTCTTCTGCCAGCCCTCAAAACCCTAGCAATGCGGTGATGTTTAGATGCCCTTCATGGTTAGGTGCTATGTAAGGAACTCGAAGCCTGGTCTCTATCTTAGATTGTTGTTAGGTCAGCTCTTTTAGTTCTGAAGCTATCAATTTTGATGTTGGGCAAGACTGATGTTTTAGGTGTTACAAGATCTGCCTAGGCCACTATCCAAGCGATACCTAAACCTCCCTACCTAGATCCTTTTAATTTGTTACATGCTGAGAAGTGGCCATCCCTTAAGGATGTTACAAAACCAGCCAATGTCAGGGTTAAACATTTGCAAGATAGATCGAACAACCCTGTGAAATGCACTTAGAGAGTGATGCTTGGGGGATGTCTAGATTTAATGAAGGATCTTTTCCTACTCAAATACACTAAGCAAACCATTGAAGTTGGTATCCCTATCATAGTCCCTTCTTTTGAACAAGATTTTAAGGGTGTATTATTGATGAAAAACTTCTAAGTAAGTTATATTGTGGAAAAACAACATGCTTTTCCTGTTGCTCAAATCATAGCCTTCTCTATATGGGAAAAATTCAATCTATAAGAGGTGTTAGTTAATGATGATGACATTTGTTACTTTACATTTATTGATGGTTTTTTTATCAAACAGGTTTTAGATCACAATCATTGGCATATAAAGGATAGGTCGATTCTCCTACATAAATGGGAATAGGGTATGGTAGGAGATGAAGAAGTTACCCGTATGGATTAGAATCTATGGAGTTCTACTAAATTATTGGATAATCAATAGCTTGATTTTGGTAAGTAGCTTTATAGGAGTGTCTTTGTTTTTGGATTTAATTACTACTAAGAAATAATGACTTAGTTTAACGAGAATTTGTGTTGAGGTATACTTGGAGTAACACTTGCCTGAGCATTGTGGAGTTGCTATGTATGACATAAAAGGGAATCAAATAATGAAAGAACTTCGAATTTCCTATGATTGGAAACCCAATCTTTAAAGGGCTAGCCAAACAAAAAATTGGATCCCTTTTAGGAAAGTGTACCAAACTGGTGGTTTTGAAGAGTTTATTGCTTATTAAAGGAAATTTAACAATGGTGCCGATGGGGAGATGTGGTAAGACAACCATATGTTCCACTCCAATAGAGCTCCTTTCTCTATCAACAGCTAGGGGAACT
>JAOXYD010113453.1:0-11397 GCA_028565735.1 Pinacopodium congolense
CAAGTGGAGGCCTTGAAAGGAGTCTTCCAGTCCAAGCTTGCTAACCTGAAGGGTGAGCTCGAGAAGGTCGCCAATGAGTTGAAGGAGATCAAGGATGAACTTGTCATCTGCAAGAGGGCAGTTCCTCAAGGAGTAAGCATTGCCGTCCCGATCGTAGTTACTGCCCCTTCAAGAATCGAAGCTCTGAAGCCCAAGATGTTCAAAGGATCAAGGAACGCGAAGGAAGTGGATAACTTTCTGTGGAGCGTTGAGCAATACCCCAAGGCAACTGGTATAAAGGAGGACACCAAAGATCAACCATGCTACTCTCTACCTTGATGATACCACGATGATGTGGTGGAGAAGGAGGTATGGTGACACCGAACAAGGCATTTGCACCATCGATACGTGGGATAAGTTCAAGAAAAAACTCAAGAGGCAGTTCTACCCCGAGAATGCCGAGGAGGAGGCAAGAGCCAAGCTGAGGCACCTCCAACAAAAGGGTAGCATAAGGGAGTATGTCAAGAAGTTTTCCAAGGTGCTCTTGGAGATTTTCGACTATCCTGATAAGGAGGCTTTGTTTGCCTTCAAGGATGGACTCCAGAATTGGGTGAAGATGGAGCTTCAACGTCATGGAGTCAAAGATCTTTCCACTATCATTTATGTGGCTGAATCACTCTTCGAATTCAAGAAGACCGAGAAACCCAAGTTCAACAAAGACAAGGGAAATAAGGGAAAGAGTGGGGGAGACAGTCATCGAGGCAAAGGGGAACTCACAAGTATTTCAAATTCGAGAAGGGTAAAGGCATTGTCAAAGACCAAGGTGAGTCTAAATTTACCCTTAAATGCTATTTCTGTGAAGGTCCTCACAAGGTAAGAGATTGCCAAAGGAAGGCCAAGCTATCGACCTTAGAAGAGGAAAGGGAGGAACATTGCGAGGAGACAAGAATGGGATCCTTACAACTCCTCAATGCCATCAAGGCCAAGGTGGAGATACCCAAATCCGAGAAGAAGGGACGCTTGTTTGTGGAAGTGAAGATTGGTGGCCAAGCAGTGAAAAGCCTTGATTGACACTGATGCTTTCAACAATTTCATCCGCGTTGAAGAGGTCAAGCGATTGAGGGTTAAATACACTAAGGAGCAAGGTTGGCTTAAGGCGGTGAACTCAAAACCGTCATCCATCTTCGATTATGCCAAGGATGTCCAAGTAAGCCTAGGTAAGTGGCGTGGACACATTAACCTTTCTGTTGTTTCCATGGATGACTATCCTGTAGTGCTTGGCATGGAGTTCATGGATAGTGTGAAGGCGGTGCCCATTCTATTTGCCAATACAATGTGCATCCTAGAGGAAGGAAACACCTGTATGGTGCTATTAGCACAAGAGGCAAGCATCAAAGCCAAGTCACTATCAGCCATGCAACTCTCGAAGGGGATGAAGAAGACACAACAGACGTTCCTAGCGATTTTAAAAGAAGAGGGTGAATCTTCCTTATCAAAGGAGCTACCAAGGGGAGTAGCTCGAATCCTCGAGGGATTCAAGGATGTAATGTTTTCCGAGTAGCCAAAGAAACTTTTACCTAAGAGAGAGATGGATCGCAAGATCGAGATGATGCCCGGTGCTGCACCACTATCAGCTGTTCCATACCGAATGATGCCTCTCGAGTTCGAAGAATTAAGGAGGCAACTGAAGGAGTTGTTGGATGCGAGATATATCCAACCGTCGAAGGCTCCATATGGTGCACCTGTGCTTTTTCAAAAGAAGCACGATGGATCTCTCCAACTGTGTATTGATTATCAGGCGTTGAACAAGGTAACAGTCAAGAACAAGTACCCCATTCCACTTATTGCTGGCCTGTTTGATAAGTTTGGCGATGTAAGATGGTTCACCAAGCTTGATATGCGATCAGGATACTATCAAGTGAGGATTGCCGAGGGAGATGAACCAAAGACCACATGTGTGACAAGGTATGGCTCATACGTTTTCTTAGTCATACCCTTTAGACTAACGAATGTTCCTGTCACATTTTGCACCCTTATGAATCATGTGTTTCACCTATTCTTGGATAAGTTTGTCGTAGTGTATTTGGATGATATAGTCATATATAGTTGGACATTCGAGGAGCACATCGATCATCTACGGAAAGCCTTCCAAGTCCTACGATAGAATGAGCTATATGTGAAGAAAGAGAAGTGCTCATTTGCCCAGTCTGAAGTAACATTTCTGGGGCACATTGTTGGCGGAGGCAAGATATGGATAGACAAGTCCAAGGTGCAAACAATCAACGATTGGAAGCCACTAAGGAAGGTGACCGAGCTACGATCATTCCTTAGCCTTGCAAATTACTACCGAAGGTTCATCAAGGGCTATTCTTCCATAGTTGCCCCCTTACCAATCTCTTAAAGAAGAGCCGATCATGGGAGTGGGACGAGAAGTGCTAAAAGGTTTTGACTTTTGAAGCCTTGAAGCAAGCCATGACCGAGAAGCCCATACTAGCCCTTCCGGATCACACCAAGGCATATGAGGTACACACTGATGCTTCGAATTTTTCCCTTGATGGTGTGTTGATGTAGGAGGGTCATCTAGTCACCTTTGAAAGCTACAAGCTGAATGATACGGAGCAGCGATACACAGTCCAAGAGAAGGAGATGACCGCAGTTGTGCACTGCTTGAGAACTTGGAGCCATTACCTGTTGGGATCCAAGTTCATGGTCAAGATCGACAATGTAGCTACTAGCTACTTCCTCAACCAAAAGAAGCTCACACCGAAGCAAATAAGGTGGCAAGCAATCTTTGCGGAATTTCACTTTGTGCTGGAATACAAGTTGGGGAGAACAAACCTTTTGACAGATGCTCTTAGTAGGAAGGCAGAGTTAGCAGCCATCACGAACCCGACTTTCCCCTTGAGGGACTGCATTAAGGAAGGCATGGAGCATGATCCACAAGTCAAGAGTTTGATGGAGTTGGCAAATCAAGGGAAGACGCGTCGATTTTGGCTTCGAGATGGGGTGCTCATCACCAAGGGAGATCGAACCTATGTGCCGAGTATCAAGGGTTGAGGAAGGAGATTGTCAAGGAGTGCCATGATTCTAAATGGGTAGGATATCCAGGAGTTCATCACACGTTGACACTTATAGAATGTGCTTACTATTGGCCTCAAATGCGGGACGATGTGGAGGTGTTCATGAAGACGTGCTTTGTTTGTCAACAAGACAAGGTAGAGAACCGTCGAACCGCGAGTTTACTTGAGCCATTGCTGATTCTGGAGAAGCCATGGAAAAGTATCTCCGTGGATTTCAATAATTGCCTACTGAAGTCCAAAGGGTGCAGAAATATTATGGTGGTGGTCGACCAATTTAGCAAATATGGTGTATTCATGCTAGTACCCACCAAATTCACAATCGAGGATGCCGCACACCTATTTTTCAAGCATGTGGTGAAATATTGGGGCATACCGAAGACCATTGTAAGTGATCGAGACATTCGCTTCACCGGTAGATTTTGGATGGAATTATTCAAGATCATGGAGTCCGAGCTCAACTTTTCCACCTGCTTCCACCCACAAACTGATGGTCAGATCGAGATGGTGAATGCCTTGTTGGAGCTCTACTTGAGACATTATGTGAGTGCCAACTAACATGATTGGGCTAAGTTACTTGATGTTGCCCAATTCTTTTACAACTTGCAAAGGAGTGAGTCGACGGGGGTGAACTCATTCGAGATTGCAACGGGCTAATAACTGACTACTCCACACACACTTACAGTTGATTATAAGGTGTCGAGTTCTACCGCATTTAAATTTGTCAAGGGATGGCATAAGAGATCGGATATGGCATGAGCCTACTTAGCTAAGGCTGCAAGGAAGATGAAGAAATGGGTTGATATTGAGCGGAGACAATTGGAGTTCGAGGAAAGAGAAATGGTACTTGTCAAGCTCCTTTCGCATCAAAGCTGACGGTTTGCAAAGGTGTACAAGGGCCTAGTTCGGTGATACAAAGACCCATTTTTTATGGAGAAACGAGTAGGCAAGCTGCCCTATTGGTTGAAGTTGTCATCGCACTTTGAGATGCATCGGATGTTCCATGTGAGTCTATTGAAGCCCTACAAGGAATAGAAGGAGGATCCGAGTATAAGCGAGTCAAAGAGGGCTCCAACTGCTATCTCTACACTACCCGAGCGGGAAGTCGAAGAGATTCTAGCCCATCGGGTCATTTCGAGGAAAGGTTCTCATCCAAGCTATGTTGAGTACTTCGTCAAGTGGAAGAAATCACCCGATAGTGATGATAGTTGGGAGCATGAGCTCACTTTATGGAACTACAAGTGGCACATCGAGGCATATAAGGAGGATGCAACGAGGGCGTCGCCAAGTCAGGTGGGAGAGAATGTCATGTAGTGTTCTTCCTCCCACCAAAGAGGCTAGCATTTATCGAATTCTTCTAGAATTTTCTCCATTTTACCCGAGTTAGGTAGGAGGTTCTGGTTCCCACTTGTAATTATTGTGGTAGGTGAAGTAAGTAGGGGTAGGTGAGAGAACTTTCTGGATACCTATTGTATACCGTTAGATTAGATCGATCTCCACCTTCCGATGAGGAGCTAAAGTGCTATAAATAGGCTAGTTTTCTTCATTGTAAATCATCCTTTACATAGTAGCATTCTTGAGTTATAAGAAGCTATTTCCAAGTTCTCCAACTCGTTGCTCTTTCTCTCTCTAAAGGAGCTTCTGCAAGGAGTTCGATAAAAGTACTCTTAAGAGGTATTCGAGGGAAGGCTGAACTAGCATTCTAGCCAGGTAAGGCATTCTAAGTCCGAGGAGTTCACTAGTGCCTCATGGTCCGTTGGTGAGAAAAGACCAAGTCTGTGACCATATATAAGGAGAGAACAAAAGCATGGCATGACAACCATATTATGCGGAGAGAATTTAAACCAAGTTAAAAAGTTTTATTATTTAACTTAAGGTTTAAATTTTTTTAGGTAAATTGAAAGCCCGATGGTCTGGACCCTTTACCAACACTAAGGTACTGTTGAATGACGCTATAGAAATTATAGGAGCGTATTAGAGACACTTTGTAGTCAATGGGAAAAGATTGAAGCACTATTTTAAAGGTGAACAAGTTAAAAAACTTTAATTTATTTTATTCAACACTTGAAGATCATCCGTAAAAACTGTCTAGCTATAGACATTAAATTTAGCGCTTATTGGGAGGCAACACAATTTCTTACTTATTTTATATTTTACTTTGTGTTATTTCTTTTATTTAATTCTTGTATTTTATTTCTTTTTATTTTCTTTTGTTGCCAAATTTTAATTGTTATTTTAATAATTAAGATTATGTTTTATTAGTTAGGATAAATTTTTATTAAAAAATATTAAAAAATTCACGCCTAAGTCGTTATAATGAGCAACTCGTTGTCCTTAAAATTTTTTTTTAAAGTGTGCTATCTATTGTCGCTATAATGACAACATGGTTTGTTTTTGCCAGGTCGCTACAATGAATTTTTTTTTACTTACATGATGCATCCCTTATTTTATTTATATATATATATATTTATTAAAAAAAAAATTTTCTTTCGTTTATTTATCTATATATATTATAAAAAATTTTATTTAAAAAACCTTTCCTTTCTTATATATATATATATATATCTTTTTTCCTTTTCCTTTTTTATTTTAATTTCTTATGTCATTTTCTTTTATTTTTCTTATGTTTTATTTTATTTTCTTATTTTATTTTTAATTTAAATAAAAAATTTGCTTTTCACTTCTCTTTTTTCTTTAATTTTCTTTTGGCTTTCAGGTTATGATTACTTCTAAAAAAATCCTTCCAAACTCTAGTTCTTCCCTACTTTCTTCAAATTATAAAGTTATACACACCAAAGAAGGCCACGAGGATTCCAATGAGACAGACAATGACACCAAGATAGAGTAAGTTTTCCCTCCATCTTCACCTATGGTGACCTCAACAATGGCTCAAGAGGGAAGTACCTTATCTTTTCTTTCCCTTTCTTATTTATTTATTTTGCCTAAGTTATGACATTGAGGACAATGTCCAACATACGTGTGGGGGTGGGGCTAATTTAAAATTTGTTTCACTTGAATTGTGATAAATAAAGGTTGAACCATGCTATTCTATTATAGTAGTTGGATCGAAAATTGAGTCGTGTACTTGAATTTAGATTAGGCAACTCGAGTGGAAGGTGAATCATGTTGATTAATTGAAGTAATTAGTTACATAAACTTAGTCAATAATTAATGCTTAAGAGATAATGTGATACATGAAATTTTGATGGATTTTCATATAAGCACATATGAGATTTTGAGCCCATATGACTGCATTTTATAGTCATTTTGTTTCCTTGTTATGTGTGCTGCTCCTCTAGGAAAATTACCTTCAGAACTTACATTGAATCGATTTGAAACTACAAGTTGCATGCTTTATGAAAATGATTTAAGACCTTCGTTGTTTTAAATCCCTTAACTTACATGACTCACCAATTCATTTTTGTCCTTGTAAACCCTTTTGAGCCATTAATCTTGTTTGTTTCTAAATCAATTACCTTAAATTGAAATCCAAAAACCTTTAACCTTACCCTGTCAAGAGTTTAATGAAGTATTGAATAAGCATTCGATGTTTACAATTTAGGAACTTTTTGTTTTGTATTCTGAGATGTTCTGAGAGACTCAACTTCTTAGGTGTTTATTGTCTTATGTGACTATTATTTCCTCCTTTTTAGTGTTATAACAAGAAAAAAAGAAAAATAATATATGAAAAAAGAAAAAAAAGCATTTTTGTTTTTGGCATTATTGAATAATAACACCTTTGTTTCTGATGTTAAATAAACGTAGAAGCATTAATCAGCGATGGGTAGTTGTAGTTGGTAATATTTATATGCATATCTCAAAATTTGTGTTTGGTTATCCCTTATTACTTAGTACTTTATTAATACTTGTGAATTACCCTTTGGACCTTTTTATCCCACCTTAACCCAAACCCCATTATAACCTGAAAAAAAAAGCCCTTTTTAATCCATCATGACATGTATTTTATGTGGTAGAGAATTGGTGAATCTGCAAGCCTATGGTAGTGTAGTCTCTTAGAGAGAGTCTTAAGTGAAGCACCAACCTTAAACACTTGAGTGAAATGAGTGAATTACGTGAAGAAAGTCCATCTTAGTTTTATGTTTACTTTTGATCAATGGTGTCCACCTTTGACTTTGTTTATGTGCATTAGTGAAAAGATTATGATATGTGTAGTAGCTCGATGCTTGAGCTTGCTAATATCTAAAGGATTGCATACACTTAATTTTCTTTGAAAATAAATTGACAGAATATTGTGAGTGTTTTTTAATTGTTCGAGGACGAGCAATAGCTCAAGTGTGGGAGAGTTTGATATGGTTGTTTTTCTATATAGTTTAATCCTTAATTTGCTAGGATTTAGATATAATTTTATTTATTTTAGTTATTGTTTCATTTAATTTTAGTATATTGTTATCTTTATCTTAGTTTCTAGAAAATTAGCATTTATTGGGTTTTATTTATGGCTTTGCAAGAAATTAAGAGATTTAAGGAATCTTAATCAAAGAGGAAGTTGATCACAAAAGGGAGACTTGAAGCTTTACTTGAAGAGATTTATGGACATTAAGAGATTTAAGGAATCTTAATCAAAGAGGAAGTTGATCACAAAAGGGAGACAAGAAGATTTACTTGAAGAGATTTATGGTAATTAAAACTCAAACAAAAGGAAGTTGGCTTTTAAGAGGAGAGAGAGGAGGAGGAAAAGGGCAGATTTGGATTTAGAAAAAGAAAAAGAGAAAATCACGTTTTTTTAGGAGAGAGAAGAACTAGGGTTTTTCATCTTTGGAAAGGGAAAGAGAGAAGAAGAGACCGAGGAGGAGCAGTTTTATTAGTATTGGAGTTTTTAAGGAATCAAGGGGAGGAAGAAGCAAGTTTATGGGGATCTCAAGCGAAGAATCGACGAGTTTTTATTTTCTTATCTTTCCTTTGTCTCATTATTTATGTTTAGAATTTCATTGAATTTTTATTTTTATTTTTTTATGAGTAACTAATTCTTCAACTAGAGTTAGGGATACAACGTAATTGAATGATACTTTTGATTAGGGATATTAGTTTTCTTGATTAATTGAATTTTCAATTATCTTTTTTATTTTAGTTTCCTTGTGTTTAGTGCAAATTATATGCTTGGCCATCGTATGATTTTCTTGTTAGGGTTTAAATGAAGGACTAAAAGGAGAAGTATAAATCCAGATGTAGGAAGGTAGAGATAATTAAATTGATAAAGAAATATATCAGTTTGATTATTATGCATTAATTGTTACTTAAAAGATATAATTAATCTATTATCCCTTGATAATCGGTTAATTCTTAATTAGGTACAACCTAGTGACTTGGAAAAGCACTAGTATTATTGAACCAATTACACTTAAGAACTTAGGAGTTAATATCAATATCAACCGTTGAATTCAATTAAGTGAATCCCGAGCTCTAGTGTTACGTCTAATTGATTTTGTTTATAAGCTGTTAATTTTATTTCCCTTCTTCTTTAATTATTTGATTAGCGATAAAAATTGACTTAATAATAATAAAACTTTGTTTCTGTGGGATCGACCTTGTTCGTACTATGATTGACCCTATATACTTTTAGGTTTAATCATTAAATTGCTATCAGTTATTAATAGTTTAAGAGTTTGAGTGGTTTGGTAGTTATGTAAGATGAATGGTTTAGTAATTATGTAGGAATGTTTAAGAGTTTGAAGTTGTTTAGTAGTTATGCATAATGGTTATATAAACCAATGTAATCGTGATATGAATAACAGACTGAAAATTGATTTAAGAAAAACCTCTTCTTTCTTCAAAGTTTTCATAGCTCGAATGAAACATGTTATACATAGAAGTTTAATAGTATTATCTAATGACAATCATGTTTGAATAGAAACTTTAGCAAATTGGTCTCTTTTATTCCTATAATTTTTTAAATTAAATAAAATTAAATAGAGAAAAGCCAAAAAGTCAGAGACAAAACATCAAGTTAGGAAAAAGATCTAAGAGGCTAAAGCCTATAACCTACTACAAAGCTACTATAAATCAATCATTAATAAAGATTTAATAATCAAAATAAAAAACCAAAGCAGCACCATCTAAGGATGTATAAAAACAACACCTTTAGACAGCAACCTTAAACAAAATCACAATAAGAAGACCAAAGACTGACAGCTCTGATACTCATCGTTCAAGCCAATAAGCATCCATTATCATTTCCATAATTAAGTATAGCACCTTGCAAGAACTCATCAGTCAGCCATAAAAAGCAGCAATCTACTAGTGGTCTAATCCCTGTTGTGATAATCAACTGTATTAGGAGTCTCTAAACCTCAATTCCTTAACAATATTTTAGAACAAGCCAGGCCAGATGCCCGAATTGAAAGAATCTCTTGAGTCTAGCTAAGAGCTTGACGAGTAAACTCTTCCTGGGATTTTCGGCTATGCCCATGCCTTAATAAATTCCTCTCTTTCCATATAGAATATATAGCATAGCTCAAGGCAATCCTTTATATCACATAATCTCCATCATTGAGATTCCCCACTTGAGAAGACTAGTCTTTAATGTACTATCAATCCTCTTGGGTAGAATAATGGTGACATCTTCTCAGCAGCTCGTGCTACACCCTTCTGGAATAGGGACATTGAAAGAATAAATGATCCCAAGACTCTAGAGCTGCCATACACACGTAACAGGTGCCATTTGAGTTTGTTGAATTGCAAAATCTATCAAAGGTACTCAGCCACTTGAGAATAGTTAGCCAAAGGATGAAGGAGGCCTTTGGCAACTTCTAACTGAATCACACCAAGTGACGCCAAGTAACTAGAAGTCCCAGAGTGGTAAATAACTCCTGCAAGATTTGTTAGTGAATCGACCTTCACTCTGATGAGCCCACCTAATCTCATCTTCCCTGTCTGAGTTAGGTAAACTCCTAAGTAGTAAGCAGCTAAAGTGAGTAGCAATTCTAGAATTCAGATTCCATTGATGCCCTTGTATGATCACCTCAACTTTAGCTATCCTTGGATAAAAGTGGCAGAATCTGCTATAGATGCGATATAAATGAAGAGGTCCTTCAATAAACCAATTGTCAAACCACAAGGACATGTTCTATCCATTACTAATGTGATGGATAAAAGAAAAATTTATAAGCTATTCTAATAAGAACAATTACAATATTCACTCTAGTATGTAATCAACTTTCCTAACAAATAATTACAATATTTAATCCATGAATCTTGGGATATAACTGAGAGAGTAAATATCAAGAACTCTCCACTTATGCTTCATGGTAGAAAAAAAGCTTCTTTCTTCAATGGTTTAGTGAACACATTGGCAAGTTGCTCAATTAAAGGAACATATTTAGTTATGTTTGAACCATTTTGAATCTTGTCATGAATAAAATGACAATTTATCTCTATGTAACTAGTTCTTCCATAAAATATCAAATTAGTTGCAATGTACAGAGTTGCTTTATTGTCATAATACAACAATGCTAATATGACAATGTTAGCTTTAGATGCAGTATCTATAAATCTTTCAACAATAATTATAACCAAGGTAACTTATAACATATACTACATTACTCTATATTTAGCCTCTACTAAGGATAGAGAAACAATCTTCTACCATTTTGTTCATCAAGAAATAAGAAAAGATCCCTAAAATATAGCACAATAACATGTAGTTAATCTTCAAGTTATGGGACAATCCCCAATTTGAATCACAAGATGCACACAAAAATAAATCTTTTGTGAAGGGAAAAATAAAATTTGACCTGAATTATTCTTTAAATATTGTAATACACGTATAGAAGTTTCCATATGAGGTTTTTTCGTGAAGTATGCATGAATTTGCTCAATAAGTGTACCAAGTAAGTAATATCAGTATGGATAGTAGTCAAATAAATAAGGTGTTCCACAAATCGCCATATAGAGATGGATCTTTTAATAATTCACCTTCTTCTAACAGCTTTATAGTTTTTTCTATTGAAAAATTCATAGGTTTAGCCCATAAATATTTTCCATCTTTCATAATTTCAAAGTTTATTTCTTTTGTGAAATGAAAATACCTTCTTTAACCTACAAACCTCAATACCGAAAAATTACTTTATCACCCATATCTTTAATCCAAAAATAGTTTTGTAGAAATTGTTTAAGACTAGATATGACGATGATGTTACCAACAATTATGAGACTATCATCGACATAAATAAGGTTGTGTATGATTTGCCTTTACATATAAACAATAAGTAATCTGCACCATTATAAAAAGATGGAGTGAACCTTTTGGGCCCGTTTGGTTCGGCTTTGGTTTTTGGATTTGGTTTTCAGATTTTCTAAACACAAATATCAATAAAGAACATCA
>JAOXYD010113464.1:0-25126 GCA_028565735.1 Pinacopodium congolense
TTGGGTGATGATTGGAGTAACTTTTCTCACCTTATATCTCATTTATGTAGCTATCTTTGTGTCTCTTCTTCCCATACAAATTTGGGAGCTATTGGCAAGGAATTGAAAGTTCCATTCCGTGGGCCTAAGGTAACTGATTGAAGATTTGGAGTTGGTTTGATATGAATTTAAGATTGGAAGATGAATTGAGTTATGTTTTGGTATATGATTGAAAACTCTGTTTTAAGATTTTTAGACCTACAGATTTGTTATGGTCATAACTTATTTGGTAAATGTCCAAATAAGTTGATTCTTAATGATTTTTATAACTAGACATTGAATTTCATTTTGTCTAGAAATGAAAATTTGCCAATTCTGTTGTTAAGGATTCAAAATCTTGGATTGAAGTAAGGTGATAGATTTGGTAATAATATTAAAGTGAGTTGGAAGTAACTCCTTTAGTTTGTGTAGAAGGTAAGGAAAGACTTACCTATATTGTTGAATTATGATTTTAGATAGTTTTTCATGCCCTAATTGATTGTATGATTGGATTAAAGGTTGAATTGCTTGGATGAATTGAAGAAGAAGTGGATTGAAACCTTATTGGCTAAGGTATGGGAATATCCATACTTAATTGCTTATGTTAGGCAATGTATGTGAACTCTTTGTTCAACTTTTAAATGAGCAATATGGTGTTGGTAAAAAGCCTTGCTACTCATAATTCTTTCTACTCATTAAAAAATCAAGAAAAGACTCAAACAATTAGTGTAACACAACTTTATCCTTCATTTGAAGGATGCAATTAATAAACATAAAATAATAGTCTATGCATAATTATTAGTCAACTCACCTAAAAGTTTAATTAAAGCTGTAGAAAGGATCTTTAGAACCTTCTTATGGCCAAGGAAGGCAAGTGGGGAGTATAACGTAAAAATAAAATGGGACACCTTATGCCTTTCTAAGTAGGTAGGTGGGCTGGGGATTCTATCCTTGAGAGTTAGCAACGAAATTCACTCGGCTAGGAGATTGTGGAGGTTGATGGTAAATAAGAATAATCTTTAGATTAAGTGGGTGCACGCATTCTACATAAAAAAGACAAAGTATATGGACAGTAAATTCAAGAAGTTAAACCTCTTGGACAATGATCAATGTATTAATAATGAGAGCTAACATCAAAAAATTGGTGAAAGGCAACTTAGGAAACGTAGTTAGCACCAATTTTTTGCATGATAAATGGAGTTTGTTAGGGCAACTATCTGAAAAGGATCAATTTTCCATCCTAAAAATTGTGATACCTATTAGTGAAAAAGTTAAAGAGGTTCTACGTGAAAAGTCCTTCATCATTTTCACACGTTGGAGGGCTGTATTATCAAGAATAGTTCCTCAATTTAATCCAGATTCTACAAGCAAAGACAAGATCATTTGACTAAATAATTCTTCTAAGTCTTTCAGTAATAAATCATACAAGGATGCCATGAGAACACATGCCCCAAGAGTCTATGAGACAGCTTGATTTGGTTCAAATAATCTATTCTAAGAATTGCTTTCATAATTAACTCGCTATGAAGGCAAAGTTGTCCATAAGAGGTAAATGGCCTGGTATAACAGATATAACCTTTTCCTGCCTAGTTTTCAACATAGAAAACAAATCAATAGCACGTCTCTTTTTTCAGTGTCAATACACCAAGTTTATCTAGGAAAGTCTATTGAGAATGTACAATCTAGATTACAAGAGAATAATTAGATTACGAAGAGAATGGTTAAACTAGTATCATTAGTGGATCACAGGTTTAAGATAAGGAAGAAAAAATGTTTGTCAAATTTAGAATATCATTAAAAAGAATATAATGATTTTTTTAGGACTTTAATAACTAGGCAATATCTCCTTGTAGAAATCATTAATAGTAGTTTTATGTAGGTAACAACTTTTCAACTAAAGAATAATTCAAGTTGATATGCTAATGAAAACTACAGTATGGAGAAGATGCATCTCTGATAGCTCAAGGACATACTGGTTGTAGATGAAAATTATTTTGTGAACAAGGGTAGCTAAAGAATTAATGAATCTTGTATAACTCAAGGTTCTCACCTAGGATTTGTCAAGGAAGAAGGTAGAAAGCCAACTTTTATCTGTCGTATGGTTTCAATATGATGTTATTAAGGGTATAGCCTCCTTTAGATGCTACAATTGTAGTTCCTCCATTTGGTTGTAACATAATATAATAACTTATATACGTCTTTTTAAAGATCAATAAAAAAATTTTCTCCATTAAAAAAATGCAGTGAAACTATTACTACATTAAAAAAATTAGATAAAAGAACTTTCTTTATATATAACCTTATTTGGACCTAAATGATTTGTTATTAACTTAAGTGCATCGTCATAAATGAAATAACACTTTGAAGTTGTGGGTGACTTTTCCAACTGTTTGCTAGTTTAAACCCTTATAACTAATTAATTAGTTGTAATTAATGTATGATGTCATTGGTTTATTCAATAAAGGCATTATTATTTTTATATTTTTATTAATTTTGTTCAATATTTAATACTATAGATAAAATTCTTAAATATTGTATAATTGAAATTATGAAGAGATTATAATTATAATAATAACAGTATATTTAGGAACTATTTCTAAACTATTCATAATTATAGATTCCTTAGGCAAGATATTCATGAAATAGTAAAACTAGCACACGTTATATTTCTTTCTTGTAATAAGTAACTGATCTTACAAATTAAAATATGAAATACTTAAATATGTGAATATTTATTAGAAAATAAGATTACTGAATTGGCTAAACTATAAGAATTCTGAATAAAATATTACTTGTGTATTTGTGAATGCCCTTATTATGAAAATTGTATAGTTAATCCTTATACTTGATATTATCAAAATATCTCATATATGAATTACTATGTTTTGTTATTACTTATGAACTATTCTATTAAGTAATTCAATCACTAGTACTTAGATTTAGTATGGAATATAAAAAGATAATTAACTAAGTAAATTAAAAACTTATCACTTAAAAATGATTTAAGAGAATCTTTACCTCTTATTGATTAAAAATGTCTTAATAAAAATTGATGCTCTTTTCAAAAGCCAAAACTCTTCTTTTTGGCAAGCCCACTTTCTACTCCCAAAAGTTCAACTTCTCACTTCAAAGCTAAATTATCCATTTTAAAAAAGTTATTTTTTTAATAATTAAAAGTTAGATTTTTAAATTAGGCTTATAGGTCTGTTAAAAGAAATTATTTTTTAATTAAGAATTTTTATTTAGCACTATAAGTTCATTAAGTTTAATTTCATGCCTTCTTACTTAGAGTTAGATCTTAAGGCCATTAATCAAAATATTTCCAGGTTTTATAAATCTTTTAAGATTTCTAAGGTTCTTTTTACACAATAAATGGTTAGTCTTAAGCTTTTGTCTTTAAATATTATAAGCTCTACGGCACTCAAGAGGGGGTGAATTGGGCGTTTAAAAATTTCTTTGCAAATTAAAACCCTTTAAAACCTTAGGACAATTTCACTTAAATCAAATCTCTAAACCAAAATTCAACCTAAATGAAATTCTATACTTATGCCAAAATTATTCAAATTTAATAAATGATAAATCAAACACAAGTGCACTAATATAAAGTAAATAGGGTAAGAAAGGAACATAATGATTTATAGAGGTTTGCTTATCCCAAAGATAGACAACGTCCTGTCTCTAACTACTTGTTGGAAATTCACTACAAACCCATTAGTACTAAGCTTAACTTTATAGCTCCTTCTTTTGCCAATTCTTTAGAAGACATGACCATGATCTAATCACCTTTTTTCATAGGGGGTGGAAATGTTAAAGACTCTGAGGCCAAAAACTTTATAACTCCTTCTTTTTCCAATTCTTTAGAAGGCATGACCATGATCTAATCACCTTTTTTCATAGGGGGTGGAAAAGTTAAAGACTCTGAGGCCAAAAATTCTCCTTTAAATTCTGATAAATAGGTTTTCCAAAACTTTGAGGGGGATCTCCTCTAATGACACAGGCTAAGAATAAGAGTTAAGGATATGGGGTGGGTTAAGGTTTAGGTTTTTAGAAAAGAGCTAAGGTTTCAGAATTTGGAGACAAATTTTAAGATCTAGAAAGGTTAAGATTGAGGGTTAGGGGTTGGAGTTCCAGTTTGGAAGGGTAGAGATTTAGGGTTTGTTCAGGGGAAAGGGCTTGAGATTGGGGATCTAAAGTATCAGATGATGAAGGGAGTTGACTAGTGACTGGAAATTTCAAGGGAATGTTGCTTTAAGGTAGGGGAAATGACATTTTTCAAATAAAAGGAAGAGGAAGGACAGTTTAAGTAAATTAGAATGACTCTTGCCTTAATTTATATTTTCTTATTATTCATATAGAAAATATTACATTAATGGGGGTGAAATGGATGTTAACACCCAAGATAGGGGGTGAAATGAGTGTTAACAATTTTCTTATAATCTAAACAACCTGAACCACCTAAACCAATTTTAACTATATGCAATCACTAAACAAAAAATCAACCTAAATAGAATGCTATGCGTATGCTAATATGAAACAAATTAAATTAATCATAAACAAAAATCACAAATTTATAAATTTAAATAGATAAGGGAGAAGGATACACAAGGATTTATAATGGTTCGATCAAAACTCTTAGACCTAATCCACTCCCAATACTTGATGTTAGAGCTTTCATTACATCAATCTTCTTTAAGGTGAAGAATAATCCTTGCAACTTCTTCTTTTTATAAAGGATGTGAAAAAAAAACTTTACTTTCTTCTTTCCATTAAGGAGGTAAAAAGAAACCTTAAAATCTTACTTCATGGGTGAAAAATAACCACACAATCTTTTTTGCAATGGATAAATAGAAACCTTGCAAATCTTACTTTAAATGGGTAATTAATAACTCTTTAAATCAAAAATTGAAATTCACTACTTTGACTTTAAAAAGTAGCCCATAAATTCAAGCTTTTAAACCTAATTGAAGCATATACAACTTACATAATATCTTGATTACAAACAATGCAAGAAGGGGCTCTTCATGCAACTTGTGCAATATGAAAACTAAATGTATACTCTAATGCCCATCCAATGCATTAACTTGTTGATGGGCATTTTCTATTGAGTTTAATTGTAGATATTGTTATGTTTTTGTCTATTTATTATCTAAATTACACTAATATAGAGCTTTTATTGTTTATTTTAGATGTATGTTGGTGTTAAGATTTATATTCAATTGGAGCTTGTTTTGGTGAATAAAGAGGAGGTATACATTCAGTGATTAAAGCACCATATACGACGACCAAAAAAGGAGAGTTTGGTTAATCGAATAGTAAGTATCAGTTGACCTAATGAAGAATCAAGGGAGGTCGGTCGATCGATTAGTAGGATCAGTCAACTAAATGAAGGTTGGTTGATTGAATAATTCAAAATTAATTTGTCAGTTGACCGAATAGAAGAATTGATTGACCAATTGAAAACAGTAAGGAAGGAGCGGTCAATTGAATGGTGAAGGTCGGTCGACCGACACCTGCCGTATAAGCTCTTGTGATCAGCATTTTATTTTAAAGTCAACACAAAACATTAATGAAACGATGTTGGACAACCTATTAAGCCCTAACGCAGCCTACAGACAAGTATAAAAGCCAGAAAAAAAATGCATAAGAGATGATTCAGAGTCGGCAGACTAGGAGACGCGAGAGAGGAGAGTCTGCGGAAGCATTTTTTATTCCTTTTTCTTAGGTTTTGTATAGTTTTTATTTTCTATTGGTTTAATCTTCACATTGGTTATTGGTTTGGAGCCATAAGAGATTGCAGGTGATATAAAGATATGAGTTCAACCGATTCTGATAATTTATTGGTTGTATTTTTTCCCTTTTTTTATCTATTCTGTATTAACTCTTACTATTTATCAATGGATATGTGTTTTATTATTATATTCTTGTTTCTATTGATGAATTTATGTGATTAAATACCTAGTTAGGGTTATGATTTGAATGGGTTTGTATTTGTAAGAGGAATTTAACCTAGTTAAAGTGATTAATACACAATCTTAGTTTGATTGGTCATCTTAGTAGGTTATTAGATGATTAAAGGACCTTGACCATAGGCTTTTAATTGTTGGAATATTAATTAGGTAACATAATTTAAATTAGGTGTGGACCAAGCCCTAGAGTCTTTTATGAGGGTCCTTAGAATTAACGAACTTAATGCTAGGTGTCTTGATATTAATGTCTTCTATTCCAATTTTTCTGATGGACCAAGATATATGATTTGAGTCTAGGAGAGAAAAGATGTTTCCATGACCATTGTTTGTGTCTTACTTTAACAATATAGGCCCTAAGTCTATTCAATGTTGCGTTGTTGTTTGCTTAACCTATAAGATCTAAAGCCCTAGCTAAATTATAATTTTTTTTACTCCTTTCCTTTAGCTTATGTTTAGATTGAATCTTGTTTGTTTTCATTTTCTTTTTCGTTTGTTTCTTATTGTTCCTATTAATCAATCTTCTGGAGTTGTCTAGATAATCTTACATTAATTAACCCAATGTTACACTTAGATTCCTAGGGAGAACGATACTCAAGGTTTACTCCGTTTTATACTACTTGTTGTCAAGGTGTGCTTGCCTTTGGTTGGTCTAAGATTAAATGGATTAAATTTATAAGTTGTTCAGACCGTAACATATCCAACATAAATCATTCATAATTCATACTCAACATCTAAATAACTTAAGTCTTCTTTACAATAGGTGAATAGTAACGTATTACCAATATTTTAAAATGGAAAAGAGGAGCCTTTATCAATATTAATAACACATGTAAGACAAATCCCCAGTTAACATAACAAAGCACACCTATAATGTTATATATAGAAAAGATCAGTAATAAAAATGTATCTAAAACTTCCAGCCAAGAAAATTCATTATAATAAACCTCTAAAAACCAAAATAAATCATAAATCAATTGATTTAAGCAACAAAAATAAAAATTAAAACATCAAAGAACAAGGTTAAACAAATGAAACACAAGAGTGGTCAATAAGGTAGCATTACAATTTCAACTCATTAAAAACTTCTAGGGACACAAAATCAACACAATAAACCTCTTAAAAGCTAAACATATAAGATAATAATAGATTGAAATAATAAAAATGAAAATGTAGGTTAAAATAATTAGATTGAATCAAAAGAAACTCAACTTAAGAAAGGTGACTTTGTAGGCTTAAAACTCTTTCAAAATGGCATAAAAGATTGAAAAAATACTTTTGGACTCTTATTTGTAGAGTTAAGGAGTGAATTAAGTTTTTATAGAGGTTTTCTAGTTGTTATAGTGAAAAAAAATGCTTAAAAATTGGTTATTGAAAACTATTTGTTATGAGTCTGGTTAACTAGTGCATTGATTGACTAGTGTATCAGCTACACTAGTTGATTAGTGTGCTTGATTAGCTCACCACTACATTAGGGGCTATTTTGATAGTTCAAATTCTTATCCTTCGATTTTGATTCAAGGATTGCTCTTCTCCCATTGTAAGTAAGATTTGTAATGATTACTCTTCATGCATTAGAAGTAAGATTATATATGGGTTCCTCTTCACCTTTAAGTAAGATTTAAGTGTTACTCTTCACCTCTAAAGGAAAAGAAGATTATTATGAAGGTTGTGCTTCACCTTCTTTCTGGAAAGAAGAAGTTGTAAGGGTTACTCTTTACCCTAAAGAAGATTGTTATAGTTAAAACTCCAACATAGAGTATGTTGGGAGAAGATTAGGCCTAAGTGGTTTGGCCAAACCTCTACAATTATTAGTGCATTACACTTGTGATTTACAATTGATTGAATTTGACTTATACTTTTATAAGCACTGGCATATCATATAGGTTAAATTTTGGTTTAGAGATTACACATAGCTAAAATTGGTTTAGGTGGCTTAGGTTATTAGTCTAAAAAGAAAATTTTTTAATACCCAATTCCCTTCCCTTCTTGGGTGCCACAAGACTTTCATGGTGGTATTTTTTTATAATAATATAATGGTATTTTTATAGGTTTAAGCGTCACATTACCCCAAACATTTCAGTAAATGATAAAATAAGCTCATAACATTTTACTGTGTTTAAGTAAGATCTTAATGTTTAACCGAAAATTTGAATAAGACCCTAAAATTTACCAAATATTCAAAAAAGGGGCCCTAATCTAATAATACTATCAACTCTTGTTCTTTTTTACCCTCTCAAAATGCCATTATTTTCTGCTAAGACCCCCTACTAACGTGATGTCGCATTCTAGATTTGATCTTTAGGTTACAAAACCTCTTAAAATGATGTGGCTTCGAATAAAGATTGTGAAAGTTTGACAAACTCACTATCTCTCCCTCTAAAATGATGTCCTACTGTCTCTTTGATCTTTAAAGCATCATCAATCATGTAAGAATCATTTGTTGAAATCCCCAAATTTTTTAAATTCACAATTCTTGTCCCCATTGATTTATGTAGGCTATAGTTTTGATTATAAGGATTCAATTTTCACTATGTTACGGTTCTTCATTATTTCTCTATTCTGTCTATGTATGGATGTCCTAATATCACTGTCTAACATTTTTTTTTGTTGATATATGGGTCATCATTCAATAGATATAGACTACCACTTAGTTTAATACAATAATTAATATAGTTTATTCCCTATAAATAATTATACTCTATGTTAGGAACTGTTGTTGGAGTTATTTTTTTTTGGTTGAGTAGATGTGTCTGGTGTGAAAGATGATGTAGGAAGGAGATAGATGCTTTTTGGCTTAGTATTTAAGGACATATCATAACTAATTAGCCTTTACTCGTGTCTACACAGTTACAATATAAAAACTAACATGCTTTCGATAATTTTTAGGCTATAACTATAAAGTAGTACATAACATTGACATTGAAATTTTCTTATCCATCATTATATATATAGTAATGATTATTATATGTTGTTTACAATCACATGTGAATGATTGAATTAGATGAAAAAGTAATCTTAAGAATTAAGTTTTCCAACAATGCTTTGTATTAAATTGTCCAACAATGGTTTGAATACAAAATTGATTAGTATATAAATTCCTATATATTTCAAATTTTGTAGAAATTTCTGAAAAACCTATAGAAATTTGTTTACTAAGACTTTGTATACTTCACCTATGTAGAAATTTTCTAGAAATTTTTTTTTCTAGATATTACTTCTTGTATAAATATCTCTACTTTAGTTAATTTCTTATCCTTAATATGACAATTATTTTTTTATTATTATATAGGAAATCATAACTATGCATGCAAATATGAGACTTTTTATGGTGCATCATTTCAAATGGAATGGGTTTTTTATTATGTTAGTGGTTTAATGAGTGTTTTTAACAATGTTGTCATTGACTATTTGAGTCATAAACAAATTTGTAAGATGGGAATGGAATTAGGATATAACCAAGGAGACAAGGCATATTATAATTCTTTTTATTTCAATTTACAAACTCTCTTTTACTTATTAAATCCAATACAAGTTGCATGATAGTTATTAATTTGAGGAAAATTCATGCGAAGGTGGATGTATACATGACACACAAGTTGGATGAACCTCTTGTAATACCTAAAATAATGCCTATTCAGATGAGGGAGATAAGGGTTATTGTTGAATTCACTAATCCAAATACTAACTTGTTTTATGCTAATACTACTAGTGAACAGGTCGTAACTTGTAGCATAAATAGATATCTTCCCACAAGGATTAGATTTAGTCATCACTTGACTTCATTTAAACTTTGTCTAAGATACAATTTCAAGAAATAAAGACTGAAAATTAAAATAAAACAAGACAAATTGAAAATGAATAATTAAAAGAGCAATGCACAGAAACTTTTCACTTTCAGATTTAAGATTGGGAAACAATTTTATTCTTACTATATTTCCCTCTTATCTTATTGATTTAATTATTCTTAGCCCAAGATATACAAATGTTTTAACACCCTCTCTAAAGGTGTAACTAAAATTTCCGAACCAAATTAGATAGGATTAATCTTGCAATCCATTAATCTATAAAACTAGTCTTAAAAATTCAACTAGTTATGAGTAATCTTAAAGAGAATCAATTAATTAATCAAGATCTTTGTCTAATCAATTAATTAACCTAATAATTGCAAGTCTACTAGTTATCAACTCCCATTGTACAATTTAAAACAAATTACCCAGCTCAATCTCTCAATCTATTGATAGGGTTAAACACAAAAATGAGTATAAGCATTCATTCATTAAAACAACAAGACAAGAGTTCAAAAAATAGTTCAAAAACAATCCTACAATATAGTTCAACCGCTCAAAATGTTCAACAATCTTTAACTAGCATAATATCCATACAAAAGATAATGCAAGACAAGAAGTAATGAAAACAAAATGTGGTGCCACTCTTATCTTCTTTCTCCAATGCTAGAAATTCTGTAGATGAAGCTTTCTTACCTAAAGGTTGATGTTGATCTTGATTTCCCCTTTTAGAAAGCTTCCAAACCTGTTTTAAGTATCTTAGGGAAAGATTCTGATAATTGAATGATGACAGTTACTGTTTTATATCCTTATATATGTCAATACATCTCAAAACAGTCTAAATATTTAATCCAACATGGCATTCTATCAAGGATTCATATGATCATCAATTCTTCCTTCCTCTTCTCTTCTCTTGGTTCCTAGTTCAATTGCAAATGTGAGCATACTAAGTACCCACAGTAAAAGATATCAAATCATGCCCAAAATCATCATTAAACACTTAAGAAACATAAACAAAAAATATAATATATAAAAGAACAAAAAAATTAGTCCTAAACACATTGATTCTCTCCTAAATTTGCAAAAATCACATACCAAACAATTAGAAAACCCTATCCTAAAACACAACTATCAGATATAAGCGAGATAAAGAGGATAAGGGAGACGATACCAAAGGGATAAATGAGGAATGGACTAGTAATGGTGGAGTGTTTAAAGTTTACAAAGATAATGTATATGGGAATGAAGGGGTAGATAGCCTTGTAAGCAGTGATGGTGGTTCAAATGAATATATATTTTTAGGAGATAAGATACACATGATCTATCTTTAAATCATATGTATGTACTATTGAGATCCATAAAACAACTTGTAAACTTTAATTACAAAAGCTTTAAATGAAAAATAAAAGAAAATCTACTTAACCTATAGCTTCTATCTAAAAGACTACTAAAACAAAAGTGTTTAGCTACTACAACCGATTACTTTTAGGCTCTTGAGACATCCCTTATTTATAATGAGGAGGCTACTATAGATTAGATGCAAGTGTTAGCGACAATTGTTGAATTTCTTGATCAAAATCATCATTGAAGAATGATGGACCGCCATAGATAACCTATTTCTACATCCTGGACTTCAATGTAGGTGGTAGCTTGTCATAAACTACCAAATAATAATCCTAATTAAACCTTACTGTGCAGTATGACAAGCTAGTGTCCAACCACAAAGAGATAGAATGCAATTGCTATTTTGAATGTTGTTTGAAAAATGAAAACAAAAACCCCTAATGCAATGAAAGTGAAATAAGTTAAGATGTAACTAATACAATTTAAGAGATAAACAATACTGCTAAATAAGATAAAACTAATAACAATATTAAAAAACTTGGTATAATGTATCATTAGGATTTGGGGACAATCATCGTTCCTCAAATCTAAACTAATTGTGTTCTCGCTAAGACGTTAACTTATGGATCCAAACAAGCTCTTGAATCTTAAGTTCCTCTAAAACAAGAAAATTTAATAAGCTATAGAAATACCCCTAACTCTATTATAACATAGAATATTCTATTTTAAGTTTAATAGTGCTTCTACACTAAGCAAAAGGAAGTACTTAGGCCACCATTACACAAGCTCGAAAAGTGTAACATAAAGGATTATAACCTTAGACTAATTGGTTAAGTTTTCCTACCAAATCAATTAATCTATTGCTTCTTACGGAAATTGCTAATGACTATTACATATCAAGAGCTCAATTAGGAATTATGAAAAGGGTAATCAAGCCTAGAGAACAACCCCTAATTCTTGACATTAAACAAAAGTTCCAATTCAGCTTAAGCCTAGAAACCCTAATTTCATAAGAGCCCAATTACATTCTCATTAATAATTACCCGTCATCCCTGTAACACTTTCAAATCATTAAACAGTCAACCATACATGCTCAATTTAATAAGCAAAATTTAAAAAATCATAACCCATGGTTAAACACCTAAAATAAAGGCTAGAAAATAATAAGAAAGCTAAATATTTATATATGATAAAGAATCCTTACAAAGTCAAGAGGTTCAACACCTAAAATCATCAAACTTTCAATCTAATTATATTAGAATATGAAATATAAGTATGGAATGTATCAATAGCAATAAATAAAACTTAAAGATACCTAAAAAAACTAAAGTAAAGAGATGGAAAGCATAACAGTAGCAAAATCCAACTTGGAACCCTTAAAATATGAGGAAATCTCAAGAAAACAAGATCAAAGCTCTTAAGAATGGCAATGGTTGGTACTAGAGGTTCTTTTAAGCTTTTGGACCCTTTATATACCCTTTCCAATTAGCGTAAAGCTGAAGATGAGGTAAAGACCTCTTTTCCCTTTTTATTTTTCATTAACAGTGCGCTTAACGATGGTCTACTTATCCTTTAATGGTGGTTTTCTAAACCATCATTGAAGGACCTAGATTTTTCCATATAACAGTGGTCTGTTTTTTAATCGTCGTTGATCACTAAAAAGCATTGTTGATGGCCCAAATTGATAGCCTTACTCCATTTTTTCTCTGATTCCTTCCAAAACTTGGTCTTTTAATTTAGAATATGTGCTAGAAGATCTAACCTATCATTTAACACAGAATGAACATAAATTGAGTATTTTTCATCAAAAGTAAGAATAAATCCATATAAAATCACATACCAAAATATAAAATAATCCATCCCTATCAGTAGGTGTTGTCTAGACCACTGACAATACTTTAGAAATTGATATATTTTGCGTCTTTTTGCATAATTCTTTCATTTTTCATATTGACCTATAAATTAAACATTTTGAAGAACAAATTAAACATTTAAGCACATTTTGGCTCTTGATGTACTTTAGTGACTTTATTAATGTATATTGGAGCTTTATTTCATTATATCCCCTATAAAGGATAAAGAATACACTCGTATGATAGATATGATCATGATAATGCTCCATTGATGTGAAAATCAAATATTATAGACAACTAAAAATTAAAGATAAAAGCATGAAAGGACATGGGATATAACGAAATAAACCTCCAATATAGAATAATAAAGTCAATAAAGTGCATCAAGAGCCAAAATAAAACTTGAACGACAGGTAAACTACATAACTAAAACAACTAAAAAGAAAACAAGCTATCTATCATCCATAAGACAAAATGAAAAACATAATCCAAGCAACTGACTAACTATTGGGGCTCTAGTCATGGTATTAATGATAATCGTAAATCTACTCCATCTGCTACTGTAAGTGATCCATCTAACCATTAATGTTAGACCTGATGCAAAGTCGAGGTTAATTAGATGGATTCTTTTATGGCAAGAGTTTGATATTGAAATAAAGGAAAAAAGTGTTGTTGAAATTTTTTTTGCTGATCATCTTTCATGACTAAATAGAGAAGTTATGGGAAAATTTAAAAATCAAGACATTAAAGAAAGTTTTTCATAAGAGTAATTGCTAAATATCAAGGAGGATTTCTCTTATACGTGGATTATGTTAATTATTAGGCTAGCAATATGATTCGTCGTGATCTATTATATTAGTAAAGGAAGAAGTTTCTATCTAATGTTAAGTGATACTTATGGTATGACCCATTTTTATATAAGATTTGTGGTGATAGAATTATAAGAAGATGTTTTCCTTTTAAGGATGTGCCTTTTATATTAGATCATTGTTATTCCAAGGAAGTAGGAGAATACTTTAAGATAACTTTTATTGTCCCACTTTCTTCAAGGACGCATTGCAACATGTTAGATCTTATGATAACTGTTAGAGAGTTGGAAATATTTTCAGGATATTTGAAATGCCATTTAACAACATTCTGGTTTGCGAGGTTTTTGATCTCAGGGGTATTAATTTATAGGACCTTTCCCTCAATCATATGACAATTAATAAAGTTTAGCCACAGCCAATTATATAAGCAAATGGGTCGAAACAGTTGCTTTTCCAAGTACTGATGTAAGATGTATGGTTAAGTTTCCTAAGAAAAATATTTTTACAAGAAGTGGTACACCAAGAGCGATCATTAGTGATGAATGTTTGTAATTCTACAACAAGCAATTTAATTCCCTCATAACCAAAGATAGAGTAAAAGATAAGGTTGCATTCCTTATCATGCCCAAACTAGCGGTCAAGTTGAAATGTCAAATTAAGAAATAAAAGAATCTTAGAAAAGATCATTAGTGCAACAAGGAAAAATTGGTCTTTAAAATGAAATGATTCGTTATGGGCTTATCACACTACTTATAATATGCCTATTAACATATCTCCTTATTGCTTAGTTTATTTAAAGTCTTGTTATTTGTCTGTTGAACTAGAACATAAGGCATTTTGGGCTATAAATATCTTAAATTTTGACTAAAAAAAATATGGTAAATGAAGATTGTTACAAATGAATGAGTTGGATGAATTTCACCTAGATGCCTATGAAATAGATGCCTATGAAAATTCAAATATTTATAAGGAAAGAATAAAAATAGGGCATCACAACCATATCATTTAGTGAGAAATCAAAGTTGGTGATAATGTTTTATTTTACAATTCCAGGTTAAGACTCTTTCCGATAAAGTTGAAATTAAGACTGTTTGATCTTTATTATGTGGTTAAAGCCTATTCTTTTAAAGCTTTTGAAGTTTCAAGTGGCCAATCCACCTTTAAAGTCAATGGACATAGAGTTAAACTTTATCTACCTGGAATAGTTGAGGAATCTGCTAATACTTTGACTCTTTATAATCCTCACTGATCTAGGCTTTTTTTCTTTTAGTTACTATTATTTGTGTGAGTGTTTACTTTGTTTTGTGTCTTATGATAGTAGATGGTGTTTTCTTTAATTTTGAATGTTTTCCTTTTGTTGCTCTTTGATAGTCCTTGATCTTATTTATTATGGAGCATGGATTCAGTTTATTGTACCTCTGATGCTTTCATTTCTCTTTTGTCATTTTCAGGTGCAATATCAAGCTTGATGCATTTTAACAAAGTGCATCCAGATTATATTTTTATCTAGGTTCTTTCTATTACATTTATCCATTTTTTCATTTTATTGCTCTTTTATGAACATTGGGTATAATGTTTCAATTTAAGTGTGGGGAAGGGACATAATTATTTAGATGGTCATCACACTTATTGTTATTGATGCAAATAACTAATCCACCTATGATATGATTAGTTAAAAGACATAAAAGACATGAATTTTAAATTTTAATTTAAAAGTTATGTTGTTTAAATATCATATTTAAGACTTATGATTTAAAAAAAATAAAAAATTTTTGTCTCTCATACGGAGAGAAACAAGATTGGAAGATTATGTGGAATCAAGAATTCTTTAACCTGTGGAATACAAGGATAATTCGTAAATTGTGATTATTCTTAGATTATATATATATAATGAAAAGTCGTGTTTCATCCAATCCATATGATTGTGGTTGTTTCAATCTTCGTGACTGATCATGTTTTTTTTTCCTAACAATGGTTTCAGAGTAAGGTTTATATGCATCAAAACATTAAAATCATGTTTTCATTATGTTTTGAGTGATATTATCTTATCTTTTATGGATAGACTATCTGTTCTTGGCCTATAAGAAAATGTTAATAATACTTTTTCTATGCCTTCATGATTTAAAAGGATATGGTCTATGTTCATTCTCAATGTACATTTACTGGTTTGTTTTGAATTCTATGTTGTTTACCCCTAAACACAATTTCAGCATGTTTCTTTATTTCGGCTAATAACAAATAACAAGGAAAATAAGATTTTCTAAACCAGTATTTATTGTTGCAGAAAATAAGATATATTATTAGTTGATTTCATTTGAACAAAGTTTGATAGCATTTAATTAACCTCATTTCTATTTTTCTTCTTATGGGATTTCATGTTTTATTGGCAAGAAAAATAAAGAAAAAAATGAGTCATAAAAAAACAAGGGAAACCTAGATCTAGTGTGTGATTTTTGCTAGTAAGCAACTTTGGGTTTGTTTAGGTTAGTTGTGAGTGAACAACCGTGCAAGAAAATAAAACCCATTACATGATATGTTTTTTAAAAATATTTTTTATGGTTTGAATCGCCTTTTGGGGGGGACTAGATCTAAAGAGATGTCTTTGGAGAGAGACACTAGTAGTAGAGTAGTATGGCTAGGAAAGGAAAAGAAATAAAAAAACCAAAAGTGGAGGTTGAAGCATATAGTACACACACCAGACATTTGGTTTTACTTAAAATGAATATATGAAAAATAGAAATTAAGTAATCGGCCAAGTCTATCTTTTGTTTTTTTAGCTTTAAGTAATAAGGCTTGAAGCTTTAGTGATCCAATAGAAAAATTAGAAATTAGTTTTCTAATTAATATAAATTAATTAGTTGAGCTTTTAAAAATTAGAAATTTGGTTTCTAATTAGGATAAAAATTAGAAACTAGTTTTCTCATTAAAAATATCTAATTTGTTTAGTTATATCATAATTAGAAATATTAGAAATCAGTTTTCTAATGAAAATAAATTAGTTTGTTTTATTGAATAAAATTAGAAAAGGATTTATAATTAAAAAAATTAGAAATATGTTTTCTAATGGAGATAAATGATTAGAAATAAATTTTCTAATTAATATGGACTAATTTCTTTGCTTAAAAATTACACATAAGGTTTTCTAATTGAAAGAAACTAATTAGCTTAGTTAAATAAAATTGGAAATTAGTTTTCTAACGAATTAACACTAACTTGTTTAGTTAAAAGACAATAGAAATAAGTTGCTAATTCAAAGTAAAATTAGAAATAAGTTTTCTAATTAGATTAAACTAATATATTTAGTTAAATTAAAAAATTAGAAACGTGTTTCTAATTAAAATCAAAATTAGAAATGAGCCTTTTAATTGTAATAAACTAATTTGTTTTATTTTATTAAACTAGAAATTAGTTTCTAATAGGCAAACTAATTTTTTAGATTAATAAAATTAAAAATAAGTTTCTAATTATAATAAAGAAAATGAGGAATAAGTTTTTAAATAAAGAAAAACTAATTTTTTAGTTGAAAATAATTAGGAATAAATTCCTATTACTTAAACTACATTTGAGTATATTAATTAGAATATAATTGTTGTGTGAATGATGATTGATCACATATGTGATTTTTCAATTTTATAAGCAATGAAATTCTAATTATTTACTAAATGTATGGATCTCATGACAATAACATGAAACTATAATATTTCTTATTGACTATAGAAACTTAATGTTTTGAATAAGGCTATGACATTACAGAGTATTGTCAGCAAACTTAACACAACCATGGAGGTTCTTAAGTTTAATAAAATAACCCAACATAAAAGGGAATGTGAAGCACATGAGAATTGAAAAGTAGAACTCGTGAGTTTGCATTACGTTGCTAAGTAGTATGATTTATGATGTAATGTGAGTTCAGAAAATGATTATGCTAAGGACATAAGGTCTGCTTTAGTTGCACATTTTAGGAAGTACATCTATTACTAAATTGGGACAACAAGTTATCAAAGTTTAAGACTTACAAGAAGTATCCTAATCAAACAAATGCAAAGGCATTTGAGATAAATGTCAAATACAATAACTAAGTTAAAAACTCTTGTCATGAATTGTTTGACCAGCATCACATGCAAGTTATAATTCAATTTCTATCTTAGAGTTAGGGCTTATAAAAATGCATTTGATGCGTTAATGGAATCAAGATGGAGGAGGTTATTTCGTAGTACCTCGCATGAAAGGGACAATGTCTTGAAGCTCCAAGTTGACTTATGAGGTATATTTTATTAATTTTAGTTCACACGGAGTTATGAATTAATAATGTAAACTTCACGATGGGCCCAAGTGGAAGAGGAATAAAACTCTTCACTACAAAAATCAGGATTTGTAAAAGGCCGAGTGGAACCAACATAAACGGAAATTTTCCTTTCAAGAAAGATGAAATAAAAAGAATAAAGTGATATAATTGTGATAATAAAGGTTACTTTGCTTACGATTGTAGCAAGTCTATGAAAGACACAATTATGTAACATAGAAATTTATTTTGTGAATTTCGCGTGTTATATCTTTCTAACTGAATCATATTATTTGTGGATTGTAAAGTAAAGCAAAATCAACCATATATTAAGGGATAGGAATGTCTTTGAGAAATTGCATAAAATCCCACACAAAATTATACATATTTATATAGGTCACAACCGTAGTGTTGTTTTTCATGGGATTAGGATATGCATAGGCATACTATACATGTTAGTCATGCATGGTGATCATTCTCTAATATTACATAAAATTTGGTATGATTGTAAAGATTTAAAGGGATCTTACATTTATGTTGGTGTTAGTTATACCTAGTTTTGATAACTTCCACAAGTGAAGCAATGGTGTCGCATTTACTATGGTCATGGTACTGTGTTGGATAATTTTATTGTTATAGAGATTGTATAGCAGTGAGTCCAATGTCTATACACATTTTATTGCACACTAGACTATGTAAGATTGGTCCAAATCAAATAACTTGATTAACAAAGACATACCTAAAAGGTTATCTAAATTAAGTAGATTTTTCTTATTTTTGATTATTATCTATCTGGTGAGATGGCAAGGAAACCATTTGAAATAGTAGAACGAGAAATAACAATGTATACATTGCAAGTCATTTATTATGATATCTATAGTTCAATGAATGTAAGGGCATGGCATGGGATAGTATATTTTCATCACTCTCATAGATAAATATATTTGGTATAGTCATGCTTATTTGATTTCTCATAAATTAGAGGAATTTGATTGTTTGAATAATATGAATCGAGCGAAAATCAAATAGATAGGATATAGTTACATTTCTTATGAGTTCAAAATGTTATGAGATGAAAAGGAACAGAAAAACAATTGATTATTACATAAATTCCATAATAAAAATAGCATTTAAAATGGCATTAGTGAATATTAAAGCCATAGTGGTACAAGCAAATTAACTAATTATCTTTGGGGTTATGTCTTGATAATAACTAGTTGTGACCTCAATCAAGTTCCCACGAACTCAGTTATAAATACCATATATAAGGCATCGTGAAATAGGAAGCTTGACGTTATAACCTAAGATCTTGGGGCTATAATGCCTATGTTCAAAATTTCTCTCATAAATATGGAAAATAGGTCTTAAAAAGCATTATAGGATCATTATTAGATATTTGAATACTCTAAAGAGTATATATTATTAAGTGAATAAGGCAATGGAGAAATAACTAAATTTGCACCATGAAATGTCGTATTTATAAGGAATAGGTTTAAAAGCAAGAATGATAGTTAAAGGCCTATCTTTATATAAGACACTTGGTCAAGTAAAGGGGAATTTATCCGACTGGAAGCAATTAATTAGCCGTTTTACTTTATAAAATGTTACCTATAGTGTCTGACTCAAGTAAAAGTAATTAAGAAACAAATTATGCCAAAGTAATCATGGGACAATTTCCAATATGATTTCGAAATTAAAGAAAAATTAACACTATTATCCTAAAAGGAAAAAATGAGCCAAAGGAATGTAAATGAGGCTCTTTCTATTCCTAATAAAGAAAAATGAATGAAAGCAATTGATAAACAGATAGTCTCATTAAGCTTTAAACAATATGGTACTTGGTTGATCTCCCTAAAAGGCAAAAACTATTGAGAATAAAATAAAATGAAAGACTGACGACAATATCAAAAAATATAAGACACACTTTGGTCGTAAAAGATGTACACAATAGGAGGTTTGCTTCATTTCATCTCATTTTGGCTATAATAACCAATATAGATCTTAAAATATATCAAATGAATGTAAAGATTGCTTTTCTAGGTGAAGAATTAAAAGAAGGTAATGGTATGATTAATATGATTGATGAGGACTATTATATGGTATTGGTATGATTACTCATACAAAATGATTGCTTAAGGTAATGGTATATTCATTTTATAATGTAATCATTTTGTATAATTAATATGATTGATGAGGACTATTACATATACACTAAAAGATCCAAAGATAACTCTAGGATTTTATCTTTATACGTAGATGAAATTTTTTTTGTTGCTTATGATGATTATGTATCATTTAAGCAAATAAAAGATTAGTTGTCATTAGAATTTGAGACAAAGAATATGGAAGATGTTACATATATTCTCAAAGTTAAAGCTTCAAGAAATCATTCAAAAAGATTATTGCTTCTTTCTAGAATGATATATATATTTAAACACATTTGAATGATTTTGTATGCAAAATTGTAATCTAATTAATAATCCTATTACTGAGGATAAAGGCCACAATAAGAAAATTTGCTTGTCAATGCCACAAGAAGGGAGATGAATGATGAAAGTTTGTTATACTAGATAATTAAAGTCTTATGTAAGTAATGATAAGTTTAGGATTAGATATTTTTCACATTATTAGGATGGTGAGAAAATATCAATCGAATATAGGACAAGTATATTTGAAAGTAGAAGAGAGAAGACTAAGGTATCTAGAAGGTACTGTTAATTATACATTATGTTAATAAGGCAACGATCCATATATATAAAGTTATATAGATGTAGATTGGGTTTTGTTTTCTTACTTAACAATGTTAAGATATCACATAAGAGTAAGACATAATTTTACGTTACATTGTCCAAAATGTAAGTTGAAGTGAAGGCATTCTTAACTGCAGTATGAGAAGCAAAATAATCTTACGTTGCATTGTCTACAATGTAATCTAAAGTCAAGGCATTCTTAGCTGCAGTATAAGAAGCAACGTGGATTAGAAAATTCTTGATTAATTTAGGAATATTTGAAAGAAGTAGCAATCCTATGACAATCAATTGTGATAGTTAAGTAATGATTGCTTAAACCATATATCCTAAATATCATAAGAAAACCAAGTACTTAGATACAAAGTATGATTACACGAACGATATAATTGTATGAGAAGAAGTGAACATAAACTTAAAATACATATCTATAAGAGATTTTATGGCTAACCTAATGATAAAGCCAACTTCCTTAGATATATACATTGAGCCAATGAAGTCATTAAGTTTATATAGATATTGAAATGTAATTGATTAATATCTTTACATGTATGTTCACTTATTGTATTGCCATGTTTAGGTGCAAAATGAATATTAACCTTGCATGATATTGTGTCATTACAATGAGAACTATGTGTACCTTATGTGAATTTATTTTTCATAATTTAAATATATATGCCAGAAAGATAAAAGATTGCAATTGTCTAGTATTTGTGATGACTAGAGATATATCAAGTCTAAGATTTATTAACTAGGTGATAATTGAGACCGAAACTTAAAATATAAATGATGTCCCATATAAAAGGATATAAGCAAATTGGTTGAAAGTGATTAAATGATCACTATATTTGTCTTGAGTAACAAGATGTGAGTTTTGAAAGGTGAAAAATAAGAGTAGAAAAGTGAACTCAATTTAAACATTATGTATGCTTGAACTATCATTTGTATGGTATTATATTGTTGAAAGATTAACATGATGAAAGAAAATGAGTTTATACCATAGCACATGACTCGTATTATGTGTGCTATAACAATTATAAATGGATTAATTTAAGTAACAAGATCTCAACTTATATTGTGTGAGGCCCTTGAGGTTGCAAGGAACCTCATCTTATACCTTTATAACTCTTTTCTAATTCTTGATAATTGAGTTTAGTGTTTGCTACTTTAAATTGTTACTACAAGATCATATAAGATGTGATCTATGGAACAATTTTAGGAAAGCAAACTAAATTGAATTCAAAAGATAATTGAGAACATAGGAAGGTCATTTTAATTAAAGACTTTCATGAAAATGTATTTAAAGATGTTCCATCTTTTAAGTAGAGAATTGAATATATCATTGACACAAAAAAATCAATGAGACCAAAGGAGAGTGAAAATGCAAAAAATGACCTAGGGTATAACATACTATAGCTACTAAAGGATTATTTCATTAATCGAGATGCCATTGATGAGCTCATCTTAAGCTATCAAATAATAAATTCCTAACTATCCAAACTACGCAGTAATGGTGAGCTAGGGTCGAACTATAGAGAGCTGGAATGCAAATGATATTTGAAATGTTGAAATAAAGAGAAAATAAAACACCCTGAATAGATGAAAGTAAGATAAATTAAGATGCAAAAGACACAAAAAAAGAGACAAATACTAAACAAATTTAGAAAATATGAATAAAAATAGCAAAAAAGTGGGTTAGAGACATCTTTAGGATGTCGGGATGATCATTGATCATAAAATCTAATGATAGGTACTTTAGTCATGATGTTAGCCTATAAGCTCGAACAAGCTCTCTAGCCCTTAGTTCCTCTAAATTAGACAAATCTAACAAGCTCTAGAAAAGCCCCTATCCCCATCTATAACCTAGAACAAGCTCTTTAGATTTAATAGTGAAGACGCTTTACGTATTAAGGAATGACTAACTTAGACCACTAACTCGTAAGCTCAGAAAGTGTAACCTAAAGGTATGGAACCCTAGGTTAGTTGATTAAGTATGCTGACAAATTCAACTAGCCTATTGCTACGTTGGGGAATTTCTATGGACTATTACATATCACATGCTCAACCCTAGCTTTTGAAATTAGGAAATTACCTATGGGTGATCAACCCTAGAGATAACTCCTAATTTCTGACATTTAACCTAAGTTCCAAATCAACCTAGACAAACAACCATCTAATTAAGCATAAATTTAACATCATTCTCACAATTTCCATCCTTTCATTCTTTTAATATCTCCAAACCCCTAAAAGAACTAGCCACACATGAATAAGATATCTAAAACAAAGATTGAATGAACATAAATCATGCTTAAGTAATAAAAACAAAAGCTGAAAAATTTAAAACACTTATTGGAAAAAACAATTGAACAACGTAAACTTAAGCTAACTGACAAGATTGAAATTTATTATAGTTTCATATGCTTTTTAATGTCATTTCTTATTTTATTATTTAAATATTAAATTTGTGTTATATTTTATTTAATGACCGATTTATTTCTTTAACACAAATTTTGGGCCAAAGTATAATAAATTTAAAGTAAATTGAGCAAAAACCCAAGATTATTTTAATTTGAAAAAAAAGAAAAAAAAAAAGAAATCAGTTTAAACTCGTCGTTTTGTGTTAAGTAAAATGACGAGTAGTGGCTAATAGCATTTGGACAGGCGGAAAACAAAGGCAAAAGGGCTTAATTAATTTGATATGCACAAATCACTAGGTTTTCTTTTGAGTTGTCTTGGGCGAGTGGAAGGGTCTTGCGGCTGCATCCCCTTGGCTGGAGCATGCGTGACTGGGGTCCGAAAGTCTTGTAGCTAGTGGCTTAAGCTGGCTTGGTCTTGATTAGAGTGGGACTCTTGCTGGTCTTATGCTTGAGGAGTGCAGACACTTGGGGAGTGGACAGTTGCTTGGAGCTGCACACCAGGAGACCAGCAACCAGTGAGAGGTAGCACCTGCATGGTCCAGCGTCTTCGGCTTTGGAGCTACACGCATGACGAGTTTTGACATGGACCCGGGAGAGACGCACCAGCTGAGGGAGACGACGTCGCACACACCATGGACCTGCGAGGAGCTGCTACATTTTACATTTACTGTCCGAATATTTTTGCTTTATTTGTTAATTTGCCATGATTTTTAGCTTAAATTTAGTTATTGCTTTTAGTTTAATTTTGTGTTACTGTTTAATTTCAAATATGAATTATAATTTTAGATTTATTTTTCATTAATTATTAAGTGTTTAAGGTTTTATTTTATATAGTTTCAATTATTTATTTAGTATTTGGTTCATCTATGTTTAGTAATTAGTTTTTATACATGTTCTTAGGTTTTAATTCATTTAAAATTCATTTTGCGTTTAATCTTAATTCTGAAATTTTTATTTAAGCGTTTAGTTTAATTATGTTTTATTTACTTAAATAATAGTTTAAATTATATGCGTTTGCATTAATTTAAAAATCAATTTGTGATTTTCCTTTATTGTTCTTAATTTTTTTTGTCAGCTTTTATTTTATTTTAATTAATTACGTTTAACGTTTATTTAATTTTTATTTTTCTTAATTTAATTATGTTTAACTAGTTTAATTTTGGGTTGGAGGATCTTAATGGAATTTTAGCTTAATAATTGTGAGAATTGATTAGGAATTGATCAAATATTGTGACTTAGGTAAAGTTGGAATTGAAATTTCACATAAATGACATGAATTAAAGATTAATTCTTAACATTGGTCATCTTAGGTTTAATTTTTAATTCTATCGTTAGGAATGACTTGTGATCCATAATAGCCCTAGTGATTTCCATAGGTAACATTAGGCTAATTGAATTTGTCAGTGAACTTAATCAACTTAACCTAGAATTCTAATTCTATAAGTTAGACAATTCGAGCTTATGAGATTGTGCCTTAAGTTAGTCGTTCTCTAGTTGTTAATGTTATCGCGTCGTAAAATCTAGAGAGTTTATTCTAAGTTGCCTCGTGATTAGGGATACGTTTTCTATTGTATAAGACCTATCTAAAAATGGCAGAACTGAAGGTTTGAGAGCTTGTTTGAACCTATAGGTTAGCATTTTACACCAATCGCATTTTATTTATTTCGATGATCAATTATAAGTCTATAATTCCTGATATGTTTTCCACCCAGCTTTCGTATTTCTTATTTTTCTTCTTTGTTTGTCTATGTTTCGTCAATTATCTTAAGGGTTTTATGTTCTTTTTCACAACATTAAAGATAACAATTCACTCTACCTCTCTGTGGGATCGACCCTGACTTACCCTAACTACTTAGTTAGGTTAATTAGGTATTTTTATTATTTGGTAGCTTACGACAAGCTCAC
>JAOXYD010113484.1:0-11396 GCA_028565735.1 Pinacopodium congolense
ATGAAACTCTATGAAATAAAAATTTAAATAACTTAATCCTTGATTAAAATAAATATGAAATTATAAACTTAAGGATCAAACAAGAAGAATAAAGGCTAGACATAAAAGTAAAACATGAAATTTGACTATGAAAGACTTGACATTCGACCAGGACATGGAATAACAAAACCAAGGCTAAACTATCAAACATTCGGACAAAACCAAGGCTAAACTATCAAATATTTGGTCAACATAGATGTGAAACAATTAAAATTGAAAACAAAAGCTTAAGCTATGGTCAAATTTGGAACCTAAAATGACAAAATGAAAACAAAAGCAAGAAAGAATTTAAGCGATGTTTGAGCTGCAAATGTTGACTAAGGTGAAGACTTCTCTCCATGTGCATTTGATCCCACTATTGGCAAGGTCTCCAACCATTATTCTTGACCAAGTGATGAGCTCTCTCTCTTCAAGCCAAGCTTTTGGATTCTCTATGCTGAAATTCCTTCAAGAAAGCTCATTCCCAATGATTGAGAATAAGACAAAATAAGCCCACACTTGTTGACGTCTCCCTCTTTCCAGAAAAGATCTCCATCTCCATTCTATTGCTTGTTGTGTTTTTATGTGCAGCCATCAACTCCCACTAGCTAAGCTTCGTCTAGGGCTTTATGTGCCCTTAATTCCAAATTAAATTCCAGCCCTCTCCCTGTCCAAACTTTTCCTTTCCTAACTCCTTTAAACGTTGGCATTTTGTGCTTAAAAGAGTGAGATGTGTGGATGCCATTTGTCTTCAAGTGTGTTGCCATTTTGGAGCTTATTAATGCAAAACCAACGTTTGTGCATTGCAAGCCTCCTCTTCTTTACTTCCAAATACTTCTAATCTTCTTCTTTTCTATATAAATTTGTGTCTAATAATTATATTTTCATCAAAATATAATATGAGCACAAAATGAGCATTTAGGAAATGAAATAGAGTTGAATTCATATTGAAATACATATAAAAATATCATATAATTCAACCTTATCAAACTCCACACAAGATGTATTGTTTATGAAATGATCTAAAGTATGCAATGATCTCTTAATCAAACATACACAAATCAAAGCATTGAAACTAATGTTTACATTCAAATAACATTTGATAAATCATTTCGTTAATATCCATAAACACTCCTAACATAAAATCTAGAAATTTGAAATTAAATCAAGGACAAACAAGAATAATACATCATAGAGTCCATAAAAAGCCAAATCTTAATGAAAAGTTTAGATCCTAATCATGGTTTGAATCACAAAAACAATCAACAAACAAAAGAGGAATGAAAAGTTTATGATGAATCAATCTTGCTTCTTGAGTCCTTAATTATGGTTTATGTGAATTCGTTGCCTTGATCCTGAATCTTTGTGATTGGAATCTTCTTATCTTCTTCAAAATTAAATAAAAACCTTTTTTAGAGACTTAAAACTTCAAAACCCTTCCTTGGTGAATTTTAGATATGATTAGAGGCAAGAGAGAGGCTTCAAATATCCTTATGATAATTTCAAGTGGGACACATGCCCATGGCTTAGAAAAATTACCATGGGTTTAGGCTTTAAATATCCTTATAATAATTCCAAGTGGGACACACTAAACCCATGCTTAGGAACCACTGCCATGGCTTTAGGCTATGATATCTTATTTCAAGATATCACGGTCATAGTTTTAGGTCGTGGTTTTCCTGGCCAGTCATGGGTCTTTACAGCTTTTTCCTCTCTTTGTTTTTTCTGCTCTAACTCCTTTGACGCACTTTCAATGGTCATGAAATTTGATATGGAGCATCCTCTCATCATGTTCTTACATCCAATATCAACTTCATAGCAATTTTAACTACATAAGTTCATCTAATGTCTCACTAAAGTCACCTGCACCAAAGCTAGGGCATGTTTGATCTTCACTTGTTATTCTCTTGATGCATTCTTTAAGACTTGTCATATGACCTTGAAATTTGGAAAGGAACTTTATATCATGATGCTTGAAGTACTCAAATTTATTCCATACCTTTTCTAGTTCTAAAATTGTATTGAAATATTCACGAAGCCCTATAAAACATAAACAATAATATAAAGTAACTTAGGCAACATCTTATTCAAGAACACAACTACAAATGGCTACTAGCTCCATTGATACACTTCAACCTTTGAATAAGTACAAAGCCAATGGAGTGAGTATTTTCTCACTTAGTTTAAGCACATTTATAGTCTTTATTAATTAAAAAAAATATCCATTTCCAAATTCAAACCATAGTTTATAAGCAAATAAATTTTATATTTGACATTGACTATAAAAAGTGTCTAAAATCATAAGCAAATCACATAAAAATGAAAGAAGAAAAGAAAAATTTTTGGTAAAGAATCAATCAAGAAATGTTTAATGCTCACCTTATTAAAAAAATTAATGAAATTAAAACACTAAAAATAAAAATCAACTGCCAATCTCAATAATGCAAAATGGAATATTCAACTCATTACCATTAGACTCCTAGCAAATTAAGGGTGGTAATATATGATAAACCAAGTCATATTCAACTCCCACCTCCCTCCGCACTTTAAGTAAATTTTCCTTAGTTTGGGGAACCTAAAACAAGTAAATTGCATGAAAAGTGAGAGAAGGTAAGTATAATAACACTCCTTTAGATAGTGAAGGGCATTGCAAGACAAGATAATGAAGGCTTGAAGCTGCATCTATATGGTAGAAGATGATAATCCAAAGCTTGCATGGAGACTTAAAGAACAATGCTAAAGAACAAGCTAATTGAAAGATTAGATCAAGATATGGCAAAACAAATATAACACATCAAAAGAAAAATAAATTAAATCATACATAAGCTATGACATGAGGTTGCCTCTTAATAAGTGCTTATTTAATTTTATTAGCTCGATGATCTCATTTGAACATACGTCTCATCTAGTTTGTGAAGAGTATAAGCATTGATCACTTGAGTAAGTGAAAATTTTGCCATAAAATAGCTTATATAAAGTGGTACCTATTGGTGCTTTTTTAGATCATTCTAATGGCCCATATCATATCAGCCAGTTTAAGAGACCAATCCTTCAAAGAGCTCTCTGTTTGCTAGTTTTAGCTACACTAGAAGTATACATGTCATAACTTATAGTATAACTGATATTTATCCCACAAGGATTGATTTTAGACACCTAAAAACCCGGATTGAACTTTGTTTAAGGTAAAAAAAAGTATAGAAACTGAAAATTAAACCAAACTAATGAAACTTAAATGAATGTAATTGCATAAGAAAGAAAAAAAAAGATACTCAATAATGGAGACTTAATGTTTGTTCTATCCTTACTTATCTTCCTTTTACCTTATTGATTTAATTGTGTTTTATCCTAGATATCCTATGATTTGATTACCCTCTCTTAAGATCTAATCAATTAATCCTAATTAAAATACTTAAAAGCAAAATTATATCCTCTCGGTTCATTATACTACTCCTAAACAATACTATTAGATTTGAAGAAATCCTAAGGACAATTAAAAAAAGATATCTCTTCAATAAACTATTAATTAGTTAATTTCAAGTCTGTTAAGCAACCAAATCGATTTGCACACCTTAACTCCAATAAATCAAAACAACCTCTCAATTTGAAGTGATTATAAGTTAAACAATTAACACAAACAATTATACATTAAATAAATATACTAAATTTTGGATAAAAAATTCAAGAACAATACCTAAAATAGATTTAGAAATTCATAATCATGTTCAAAAAAATAGTATTTAAATTAAAAATCAAAGGAAAATAAAAGAAAGATAAACTAATGAAGCTGATGAATCTCCCTTTGTTGGAAAACCTGGACAGTACTTGTTAAATCTTAATTATCTTCCTTGTTCATGAGTCTCTCAACGATTTTCCTCTTCCAAAACCCTCTATGTTTATCTTGGATGTTCCATAAGATCAGAATGGTGGCTTCTAGGGTTCCTTACATCTTCTTTAGTCTAAAAACTTATAAAACACATCTTGCACACATTTTGCCACATCATCCTACCACATCAACGTTTTTAGCTTTGACCTCAGCTCTGTATTTTAGCTATTTCTTCGTCTAAAGACCTTAGAATGTCATGTATTTTGATATGTAGGCGCATCACATGTCACGATAGTACCCTATAAAATTTTATAACATTTGAAACTCTATAAGTACACCTAATGCTTTCCCAAATTCAGTTGTAAGAAATATATTTTCCAACTTAGCTTGTTATGATCTTCCTTTTATACACTCTTCATAATTCGTCATATAACTTTGATATTCGGTGTAGAGCCTCCTAACTTGATGATCTAAGTTCTCAAATTGATCCCACACCTCTTCTAGATCTAAATTTCCTTATAATGTTCAAAAAATTTCTATAAAACTTAAACAATCATCAAAAGTAACATACGAAGCATCCTATTCAAGAATTAATCCAATATGTACTCAAAATCATATGGAATTTCCTCTCAAACCTAAAGTAATGATCATGAATACATGCCTAAAAGATGTATAATTGGATGATATGAAATACCCTCACACTTGAATTGTTGTTGGTCCTCAAACAACGAATTAGACATACACTTAAAACAAAATCAATTAAGAGTTGAAAGTTAATTTACTAAAAAAAATTCAGTTAGTGCTTTTGTTTTAGCTCATATACCACAATTCTTTTGTGAAAAAAACTTTTTTATCACACATAATCACATTGTTAGTAAATAGGTAACCTTCAATGTATAATGTCAAGCATCTAAGTTATTCCATATGGTTGATCATGTAAATTTATTCAAGGATATAACAATAGTCATAAGGCACAACTTAAATTTTAAATTGGAGCAAAGTTTTAAGGGTTCACCATGTCTTTTAATGCACCTTAGTTACCCTTTTTTATTTGTTTACAATGTCATCCAGTTTTTTTACGTGAATGTGAAAATTTCATTGTGAACCCCCCAATTACTTAGTTATCTCAAAATCACATATGGATACTAGCTCCACTCATCAACTTTAAACTTTTTATTGGTATAAAGCTAGCGGAGTGACTATTTTTGCTCACTTTATTTAAGCATATATAAAATTTTCATTCATTAAACTATAAATTATTCCAAATTCACATGACAAGCCACAAGCAACAACATTAAAAACTTGATATTATACACTAAGGTCACCAAAATCACATGTAATCACACAAAATAAAATAAAAGAAAAAATTGGTTTAAAAATCGCATAAAAATTACTTAATGCTCAAAAACTCAAAAACCTCGATTGAATAAAAATACCAAAATTAACAATTAACTCCTATTTTTAATCAATAAAACATGGGATATTTAAATCATTCCTATCATAATCATAAAAATTTAAGTGTTTAAATAAATAAAAAATATATACTAAAGTTCATCTTCCTCGACACTTAAACTCTAATTATCCTCAATTTGGAGGATCAAAACAAATAATGTACATGAAGTGGAGAAAAGGGAAAGAGAACAAAACTCCCCTAAAAATTGAAGTCCACATGTAGGCAAGGCTTGAGAGAATTGATTCCATTGCATATGACTTAAAGACTTCGAAGAAAGTGTATATATGTTGGTTCCATCTACCAAGCCCACAATCACAAGATATAAACCCAAGCTTGTATTAGATTTAGTAACATCCAAAAATCCTAAAAGAAAATTATAAAAAATAACATAAAGTTTAAAAGAAAACACACAATTAATCACACAAACTTAACAAGATAGGGTTTTTAAAAAATAGATAATAAGATAAAAACAGATAAAACAGAAAAACAAAATAAATAAAAAACAATAAAAGAAAGTTGAAGAAAAAATAAAAATAAAATAGTGTAAAAAATAATAAATACAAGATAAATTAAAAAATAAGGGGGATGACACTCTTGAGTTAAGGAAAAATAACAATAAATAAAAATAAATTTTAAAAACAATAAAATAAAAATAAAAATAAAAAGGAATAAAAAAATTTAAACATAAAAATGATAATGAAATGGCGAGGTCACAAGGCTCGTTGTTGCTAGTAACGTTGTTGTCGTAGCAATAGCGTCGCTATATCTATTTATTTAGTTTTTTCAATATTTTCAAATTTTTAAAAAATTAATAATTATTTTCTATTTTTTAACATAAACATCCAAAGAGTCATATATGCAAACATTAGTTAATAATAAACTAATTAATATTTAAATATTTAATCAAAGAACATAATCAAAACCATAATCAAACACACATGCAACAAAAGTTAGACTAACTACGAACAAAACATGCTATATTTAACGTCATTAGCTTGAGTCATGCTCAGTTTGACTTTAAGAAATAAGATAAGGGAAAAAGAATACTTCCTTTTCTTTTGGTTGAAATTCTCTAGGGTATAATTTTCTATAATGCCCAATTGCCTTAAATGTTATTCCTTTGGAGTCTTCCACCTCGAGTTCCCTGTGCTTTAGATTTCGATAACTTTTAATGGTTCTCTCCCACTTGACTTATGTTTACTTGGAAACAATGTCAACCATGCTATAAGCCTCTTCTTTCTTACCTTAACTACTATTTTTTCTTTTTGCAAAATAGTTTTCGTAGGAATGATAATGGGTAGTGATTTGTTCTCACCTAAGGAGGCATGTTTCAAACATGGTAGTAAAGATTTCAATATGAGTATGGGTAGTCTCACCAAGAAGAATGGACTAAGAGCCTTCGTTGATACTAAAAGTTCTAGATTTGGTCTCGCACCTAACTCCTTCTTCTCAACTTCTTCAATGGCTTTAATCTTCACTTCTTTAAAACAATTCACTCTTTGCTCCTTCACATGCTCATCAATCACATCTATATTCACAGAAGCACTACCCTGCTTCGGATTCTTCCATCTCTTGTTCATACTAAATTCCACTTACTCATTGCCATTCCTATATATCAACTTACCTTCATGTACATCTCTGTACGTTCTTCTGGTATTTATGAATGATCGAGTAAGAATTAATTGACAGTTTCTATCTTCCCTATAATCCAACACCACTAAATCCACTGGAATGATGAATGTATCCCATTTAATAGGCACATCTTCCACCATACCAACAGCCTTCTTAATTGACTGATCTACCAATTGCATAAGCATAGATGTTGCCTACATGTCTTCAAGGTCCAACTTCCTGAAAATAGACAATGACATTAAGTTAATAATAGCACCAAGATCACATAAGCATTTTGAAGATTCTAAATTACCAATAACATAAGGGATAGTAAAACTCCCTATATCCTTCAACTTGGATGGTAAATGGCTGAAGATGATGGAACTGTGACTTTCTATTAATGATATCATATGATTATCCTTATAATTCCATTTATTAGTCCAAATGTCTTTGAGGAACTTCGTATACTTTGGCATGTTCTCTAAAACCTCAACAAAAGATACACTGATTTGTAATTTTTAAACTTCTCAATAAATTTTGAAAATTAAGCATCCATTTGGTTCTTCTTCAACCTTTATGGGAACGTAATCTAAGGGACGTAAGGTGGTGGTAGTGCAAATGGCTTGTATTCCTTCTCTTCCTCTTCTTTTCCTTGGCTCTCTTCTTTGCTTCTTTAGCCTTTTGATCTACTTGTTCATCTAGTTCTTTTCCACTTTGAAGTGTAATGGCATTCAGTTGCACTATTTGATTAGCCTTTGTACTACTCGAGAGACTCCCTACACTCCTTGTTGACAACACATTCACTAACTGCCCAACTTAAACCACCAAATTATGGATGGAAGAGGCATGATTCCTTACTATTTGATAAAAATTTTCTTCCATCCTCTTCTATCTCTCTTCTTGACTATGAAACATAGAGCTGAGCATGTCTATAAGCTTATCCATCTTTGACTCCAATGCTCAAAGCCTATTTATTAAAAGCCTAGTGGCCCTTGTGCTCTAGTATTGCTACTTCATTATTAGTTTAACAAAAGTTTGGGTGATTCTTCAACCTAGATTATAAGTAATAGAGTACGGGTTATTACCTGGCCTCCCTTACAGTGCTCCCATGTAGTTCATCTATTCTATCTCACTACTAGCCATCAAGAAGCAACTCTTAAGTTACATGACTCTCATGGCCACATAACTTAATGTTGTACTGCTTTCAATGATTAGGATGAAGTAGTCCGTAAGTTATTCAATTTCTTGACCAATGCTAACATCTGAGCTTGTAAGGAAGTTACCGAATCCATGGCAATAACGCCCTTTTCTCCTTAAGAGATGGTTTCCTACCCCTTAATGTACTCTGTAAGCAACTATTATTTTCCATCTCTTTTAACAGGTCATGAGCTGCATCTGTTGTCTTTTGCATCAAAGATCCCTGTTAGGGGTCAAATTGATAGAGTTTTAATGGTTAATTTGTTGAATTATGACCCCTATTTCAGTGCATAATTGTTAAATTTATGTGTTATTATGTTTAATTTGTAGGATGGAGCTTGAAGATGAATATTGGAGCAAAACCTAGAATAATTCCTCTTAGTTCTTTCCACTAATAGGCCCCTGGTAGGGTCATGTTAATGGATGAATAGGAGACCATTTAAAAGTGTAGCATTCGACCATTAATGGCATTCTATTAGGGTGCTATTGATAGCAGTAGTCAATAATTTTAACTCCAAATCTCTAATATGGCAGCTTTGGCATGTCCCTAATTAACTTCCCTATCTGCTAGCACATGTGGGCGGTAGTAGCAGCTACAAAAAGAAATAAAAACACAGAAGAAATCAGATCTGCCAATAGTTAAAGAGATTTCTCCTTCTCTCTTCTTAGTCCTTTAGCTTCATATACTTTATTCCTTGAATTTTTATGTTGTTTCTGGATTTTTAAACATCTGATCTTGGCTTATAAACATAGTTATGAGTTTATAACTTACGTCTAGAGGGTGTCTAACTTAGATTACTCATTGGTATGCTCTTATTTTTGGATTCATCAAAGTACTTATTCTTATGCTTATAACCTTGTATGTTCTTTGATTTTTCTGAAAGTTTGATTCAAATCAAGGGGTGTATTGCAATTTAGATCAATTTGGGAGTTACAAGACATATCTAGAAGTTCTATAAACCTATTTTGTACATTCTAAGCTTATTATTTCAGCCTGTATTTATAGATTTATCAAGATATGTTGCATTAGTTGTATATTTTGTATGTCTTGATCAATATGTGTGGCTAAATCATTTTTATTGCTAAGGATTGATGTGTTTATGATTTAAGAGAGCTTAAAGGCATGTTAAAGGTTCTATATTTTGTTTATTGAAGGATTAAGTGAACTGATTTTAGGCTAGCCACTTAAGATTAGTTTTTAAGACAAGTTAAGCATGAGAAATCATAATAAATTGTTAGAAAAATCAATAAGCAATACGAATTAATCCTTGCATGAACAAACCTGGATTTTTTTGTGAAAGTTAGAGAATTTAGATTAATTTTCCAAAACTTACCTTCTTGAAATTAAAGTACATTAACTTGATTTAAAGCATAACCAAACTTTAGACAAGATTACATGGAGAAAAAGCAAAGTCTTAACCAAAGCTTTGTTTTGATTTTGTGAAGGAACTTTAATCAGACCTTAAATGTGTTTAAAGCTCAAATAAATTAGCAATCATCTAATTCTTAGCTAATTTACACATTTGGTAATATTCAGAAATTTTTAAAAGCAATTAAAAATTATTTTTGAAGTATTTAAGCCATGTTATTCTAGTTTTAGCAATTTTCATATTTTTAATCAATTTATCTAGATTTTTCCTAAATAATTGTAATCTGATCGACCTAATAATTAAGTCAATCTTTTCCCCATTGAATCAACATCTAGAGTCTTAAATTTACTCTATTATATTACCTTTACAATAGGTGCACTTGCTTTTATTTTGTTGGTTTTCATAATGTTGCTTCAATCGATCGATAGGAATAGTTAGGTCGACCTATCATCAATTGACTGAAATGCTTTGTCCGATCGACCGATATTTAAAATTTTTGGGTTTTAAATCAAATGTATCCCCCTCTCTTGTTTTATTTTTTCCTCTCTCTCTCTCTCTCTACCATTGTTGTTGCTAAAGCTCTTCCCTCTCTTTCTCTTTTGAGCATTTTAAGCCTCAAAACTGCTAAAATTTCGTCACCTAACTCTCAGTCTTCATCTTTAAACCCCCTTTGCCTTTAAAAGAGTGTATTCTCTATGAAAGATCTCTCGTTGTCATCTATATTTTTCTACCATTTTTCATCTTCTTTAGCGAGCCCTTGACATATAAGAAATTGCCAAATTATTGTTGGCAACCATCTAAGCATAAGCCCTTTGTTAATTTCTTTCAATTGCATTTAGATTAATTCAATTTTGGATTCATGCATGGTTAGGGTTTTGAAATTGGTGTTTTTTTTATCTGAATTGAGACTTTACCCTAAATAATTAGTGTTTTCTTACAAGTAGAAGTATAATAGAAGTATTAGGATACCAAATTGCATTTTTATATATTGAATTTTACTTTTCTCCAATTTCATATTTGATTTTTAAGGTTCATCCAAATTTCTAGTTAAATTAATTGATTTATTATTAAATTAGTATCTTGGAAATTCAATTAGGTATTAAATTAATATTTTTGTTCAATCAATTTCATTTATTTGTGTCAATTTTATTTTTCCCATATTTCCAAATTTAGTCATACGAAATTTGTGAATTTTTTATCAATTAAAAATATTTTTATGACATTTAGATTGCAGGAACTCAATTACGTGTTTGATTAGAGCATTTATTCATTCAATTACTTTTGTCTTGATAAATTTGTCATTTTCCCTAATTGTTGACTTTAAGAAACTTTTTTAAAAACAAATTTGTCTTTTATAAAGTTATATTTGAACCTAATTAATTTTAATTAGGGTTTTTAGCAGTTTAAATTATTGTTTTATCAACTTTAAAAAATTTCTTATCTTTTAAGTTTCACTTCAACTTGTGGTTTAAAAGGGGTTTATATTAACTTTTTTTTCAATTTTTAAAAGGTTCTAAAAGATCGCTCTTTTTCCTCTAAATACCCGTCAAGTCCTACATGCTTTGAATTTATCAAGATACATACCACGCCTATAGGAGCATTTTAGGCTTAGAAAATTTTTTAGCATTTGTTCATCAAGGTACATGCATATTTTTTATTTGCAAGTTGTGTTATCAACTGTAGACAAGGAGATTTTCATGTGTTTTTTCCACTTTTAAAACCCCTTTATGTGTTTATTGCTATTCTTAGAGCTTTTCTCTTAACTTTGTTTCAAATTTCCTTTGTTTGAACTTTTACCATGGTTAGAAGGTGGTGGTACCTCTAGGAACAGGAGATCCTTGATGAGAAAATAATTCGCAAAACAAACAACTGCAAGTTTTACGCTCAAAACCGCAAGTATACGGGTCGTACTTGTAGTAAAGAA
>JAOXYD010113494.1:0-11395 GCA_028565735.1 Pinacopodium congolense
AATAAAATGATAAGATAAAAGTGGATAAATAAGGATAGAACAACCCCTAAGTCTCCACTATTGAGTATCTTCTTTATTTTACTTTCTTCTACAAGTATTTATATTCAAGTTTCGTTAATTTAAGTTTAATTTTCAGTTTCTATCATCTTATTTTATTTAAACAAAGTGATGTTCAAATTTTTAGGTGTTTAGGTGTAATCCTTATGGGATCGATATCAATTATACTATAAGTTGCGATCTATATACTTGTAGTGTAGTTAAAACTAGCAAACAATGACATGCATCAAAAATTGAAAAAAATTACATAAAATAGATACTACTATAGAAGAGAGGATAACATGTTATGCTTTAGGGCAAATAAGATAAGTGTGTAACAATTAGATCCCTCCCCCTCACCTGAATGAAACAGTGTCCTCATTGTTGATAAAAGCAAAAATATAATATCAAGTAGGGGGAAAAGGAATAAGAATACACCTGTGTAAAGATGTTTGGGGCTTATAGATCTGCTAGAGTGTATGGGGAACATTATGCATCAACTAAAACCAAATAAAAAAATCAAATCACAAGAGACAAAATATAATAAAAAAATGTTCCACTATAATATATGTTCAAAGTACATCTAAGGAGTGAAACTATAACAGAAATAACAAAAATACAATGTAAAATAATGAAAGATAACCAAAAGTGACTGAAAATGAAAAAAAGGGAAACATACTGAAAGCAAATAAAAAAAATCTTAGAGTTACATGAACAATCCAAAAATAACTAACTACTAGGCCCTAATAACGGGACCATTGATACTCCCATAACTGCTCCATTTACTACTCTAGGTGATCTATCTATCTATAAATGGTAGTTAGGAGCACAAAGCCTAGTTAGGCCAGAATGAAGTCTAATTCATAGATTAGATAGGCCAAAATTAAAATATCCCTCCATTTCCTGCAGTAGAAGGAGGCATGTAAGCAAGAGAAGCTAGAGACAGAGGATGAACACTCAATTTCTCGTCAGAAGATGCCTCACTTATAACCTCCTCAAGTGTAGTAGGTTCGATAAAATAGTGGGGTCATTTAGTCTCTCACCCTCCTCGAATTGATGTATGATGGTGTTACGGTAAACACCTCTAACTCAAACGTACTTCCATAGCTTTGACTATGGAATATGCGATCATTGACACTCCTAAAAACTATAGTGGTCCCTCATCATCTAAGGGAATTCCTGTTGCTCCAAATATTTGAGTGATCAAATAAAGGAAGCAGAAGTTCTTACTATGCCTCTACATGCTAACAACTTCTCGAATAGTTCTGATGATAAACCTTGATAATGGGAGACCTCAAATCATATCCAACCCATGCAACATCTTATATAAAATGTAAACATCTCTAAACCTATCCTCATTTAACCCTCTAGCCTTAGAGGTGACATTAACACTAAGAAACGCCACAATGATATGCTCTCTAACCCCTAAATATGATGTGATAAAAGCTTAAGGTGTGGTCTTAGCCAAACCAAGGACATCTTAAGTAACAGATATTGAAAAATATATATCGAATAAGATTGAATCTCCATGAAAATTATCCTTAGCCTTAACAAACATATCTCCCTCATCAGGCACTCTTAACAGGTCATAAATAAAAAATCAAGAGTATTATGAATAAGAGTACCTCTCACGATTCTCTGAAACTCAATGATGTCTGCATCCTCTTTAACCTCAATTTTGGCATAAAATTCCACATTCAAGTTTGGGTAGTATAGGCTGGAAAGTGATAATATGGGCTCCCAGTCTAGAGCTTTAAAGGTACTAAAAATGTCAAACTATGACTCAAGATTTAGGGCCACCGATTGCTCGATGATGATGTCATTACCCTATATGTAGTGTACCAATCCAAGTTTTTATGAGTGGTGAATGATCAATATCAAAAGCAGCACTCTTATGGGAAGATGATGCAATGTAAGCTCAAGGCACCATCTCAATGTAGATTGGTCTGAAAAGTGATTAAAATATGCTCAAAAACTATCTCAGATGAACAAAAGCTTCAGGTTAACCTCGTTAGAATATACCCACCTCACTAGAAAAATCTTTTATTGGTAGTAAGAGAGTTATGGTTAAAATTGGTACCAAATGAAAGATTATGCGATGTGGAGCATAATGGTACCAATTTTAGGCCCAAATAACAAGAAAAAGTGGAGAAAATGAAAATTAATGGTGAAGGACAACGGTTATCATTGAAAAATGGTGAAAATTTGAGAAAAAAGGAGTTTTAACGATGGAGATTAAAAGGTAAAATGGGAAAAGAAAATGACAAAAAGTTGGAGTTTTGAGCACAAAATGTGATAAATGTAAAAAATGAGGTAAAAGATGATGAATGGAGGTTTATAGGGAATTTATTCGAAATTGTGTCATTTTTGTGCCTTACACAAAGATCAATGGCAATTGCTAAGTCCATCAATGGTGCCATTAATACCTGCTATTGATGGCCTAGAACGTGAATATTCATGCAAGTTGAACAAGCCTTTAACGGTGGTTCATCATACCACTGTTGATGGTTTGTTTAACCTTTTTCAAGATAATATTCACTCTGAAAACTTCATTAGATGCTTCCTAAATCAAGGTCCAACAAAATTTAGAAGATTGTTCATAAAATTGCTCAACAATTGGAATTTTAAACATAAAAAATAAAGAAATCATACTAAAATTAAAGGAAACACTAAGGAAAGCACATTAAACTTAAATGAAAAACACTAAAAAGGTTACGAAATACTAAGCGAAGAACTTACCACACAAAAATAAAAGAAACAAACACACAATTAACTCACTCAATGGAAAATTCATTATTTAGTAAGGATTGAAAAGTGAAAGAGTATCAATAGACTACTCAACTGTACTACGCAAATAAAACTGATATCATTGCCCATTAACCTTAAAACTCGTTTAACTAGAGGTTAATTCAATTGTGTCAAATGGATAAATCTTGTTCAATTTATAAAGGCCTATCCATCTAGATCATAATTTCTCAAGAAATAGCTTCAACCATGAATTATAGACTAAAAGCTTATCACTAACTCGAATCTCATGTTAAATGATATGCTTATCATCCCATCTCTTGACTTGATCCGTATATAATCTGGAGTTATCATAATCATTAAGAAGAAAATCATCTACCTCATTTAACTATAACAATCATTCCTTTCCCATTATCTTTGAGTTAAAATTTAGAAAATTGATAGCTCAATATGCTCTGTATTCTACCTATACAGATAATAGATAAGACTTTCCATAAACCAATTTGTGAAGAGACATACCTATGGGTGTCTTAAAAATAGTGTGATAAGCCCATAAAGCATCATTCAATGCTGACCAATCCTTCCTCGATGAACTAATAGTCTTTTCCAAAATTCTCTTAATTTCTTGATTAGATATCTCCATTTGACCACTAGTCTAAGGATTATAAGGTGTGGCAACCTTATAGGTAATACATATTTATTCAAGTGGGAATCATATTATTTATTATAAAAGTGTAATCCTCCATCACTTATGATGGCTCTAGGTGTCCGAAATCATGTAAAAATATTCTTCTTTAAGAATTAAATCACACCCCTTAAGTCATTGATCAGTATAGTAATTATTTCAACCTATTTACTCACTTAATCGATAGCCACCAAAATGTATTGGTTAAAGTATGATGTAGGGAAAAGTTCGATAAAGTCAATACCTTATACATAGACAATTTCACACACTAAGATGCGATTCCGAGGAATGCTTATGTCTCCTTGATATCTTCCCGACCCTTTGACAATTGTTATAAGACTTAACAAATTGTAATGCATCCCTTGTTTATAGGTAATAGAAACCACACTCTAATATCTTATATGTCGTCTTAGTGGGCCCAAAATGTCCTCTGATTTTTCTTGAATGACAATGAAGTAAAACAGAGGGGAGCGCACTTCCTATTCAAGTACACATCTCCTAATAATGCCATCATCACAAATCTTATACATGTAAGGGTCATACCAAAGATATCGCTTGACTTCAGATAAGAACTTCTTCTTCTGTTGACATGAAAAATTAGGAAGAAGAATATTACTAGCCAAGTAATTCAAAATATACATATACCATGGGAAGGTAATTAAGGCTAGTAATTATTCTTTAGGAAAGATGATTACGGTTGGCCTCATATAACATTATCTCAAATTAATCTATCTTTCAATGCACAATTTAACAATTAATTTGAGACCAATATTTTTGGCAAGCATACAGGTCAAATTAAGTAATAAAGAGGAGTATATTTAAGACTCTAAGTATCGATACCACGAGGAAGTTTATATGATGTAAGTACTAGGTCAATCAGATTACAATTATATAGAGAAAACTCAACTATATGATTTAAGAAAATAAATAACTAAAAGCTAATTTAAAAAGCCTAGAAAAATTCCAATCAAATGTAAAAGAGCTACAAATTGCTTTTCCCAAAGTATTTAGTTAAGTTTTGGTAGTTGATGATTTAATTAATTTAGAGATCAGTGATACTTAATCTATGGTCTTCACTAAATCAAGACAGTGCTATAGTTAAGACACTGGCTTATCTCTATTGGTCATATACTAAAGTTTGGTTATACTTCAGACTTAGGTAATAGGCATAAAGTTCATGAAGTCTAGTCCTAAATTATCTTAATTAAAGACCAGCACCCTTATGATTAACCAAGTCTTTGGTTATTTCACTAATGTAAACCACGTTTATTTATTTTTCTAATAACCTAGGTAGAGATTGTCTGATCCTAAATTATTAGAGGGTAATATCCTAAGTGATCAGTTCAAGATAAGCATTAAGCATTCAATAAACAAAGATTACTCACTAATCATGCATTAACAATCAATTACCACAATAAATCATCCATAAACACATTTAACAACTTAGCTAAACTAAACATTAACATAAGCACAAAAATTAATCCAAGAACATAATAAATATAACTTAAGAAATAATATTTTAATTAATTTAAATTAACAACAATAATACACAAAATTAAGAGTTTAGAATGAACCAAATCACATCCCCAAATGGTTATCTAACTCCTAAACTATGTGATTACAACTGTTGGAACTCATAGCCAACTTGAAAACTTCAAATTACAAAAGATTGAAATAAAAAACAACCTAAAAAATACTTTGATCTGAAAAATGACTAAAAGAAAGGTGTTTAACTCCTAAATCCAATGCTTAAAATGTTTGGAGAAACCCTCTATTTATAGAAATGGAGCAGCTGCAAGTGGAGGAAAAAGACAAGCTGCAATTGTTGAAGAATCTACTTAAAACTGTGTTTATGCCTAATAACGATAGTCCACACCGAATTATAACGGCATCGTTAAAGGATGAAAAACCCTCCTTCAGTTGTCTATTTTGGACTTCTTCAATGGTGGTATGTGGATCCATCAACAGTGGGCTGCTAAGCTATCATTGATGGTCCAAACTTGGATGATTTTGATTCCTTTTTACACATTTCTTCAATTATTCACATAAATCTACAAATTAAACATTTCTTAACATTAATTAAACAATTAAGCTCTGAAATAGAGGTAAATATACAAAAAATAACATCCATAAATACTATAAAACTCACCCCTAACAAAAGACCTCCTTAATGTCATGGCCTTCGCCTTTATCCATCACTTCTTTACTTAAGCAGGACAAATGGTTAACCACAAAATTTTCTACTTCTTTTTTATCCTTAATTTTGATGTTAAACTCCTATAAAAAAAAAAAGAAACCATTGAATTAATTGTGGCTTTGTGTCTAGCTTATTCATCAAGTATTTGAGAGTTGAATGGTTTATATATACAATTGTCTTAGAAAGCACCAAATAGGACGAAAACTCAATAAAGAAAACACAAAAACCAAAATTTCCTTCTCAATGATGGTGTAATTCTTCTGAGCATCATTCAAGTTTCAGTTTGCATAATATATTAGATGAAATATTTTGTCTTTTCTTTGCCCAAGAATAGCACCTTCTACATAATCACTCACATCAAACATTAACTTGAATCAAAGAGACCAATCAAGTGAAACTAAGAAGGGTACATTAGTGAGTTTTTCCTTTAAGAGCTAAAAGGTACGCATACAATTATCATTAAAATTAAAGACAATGTCCTTTGTTAACAAATCAATCAAGGGCTTGGTAATCTTAGAAAAATCCTTGATAAGCTTCCTGTAGAAACTAGTATGTCATAAAAAACCCTTGATCACTCTAACTGAGTTATGTGGTGAAAGTTGAGTGATTACTTCAATCTTTGCTAGATCTACTTCAATACCCTAACTTAAAATCTTATAACCTAACATAATGCACTCTTGTACCATAAAGTGAATTTTTTCCCAATTTAAAACCAAGTTGGTCTCCTCAATACTTTTTCTAGATTTTCCAAATATGCATCGAATAATGTGTCAAAAACAAAAAAACCATCTATAAAAACTTCAAAACAAGTCTTTATCATGTCTATAAAAATCATTTCCATGTAACAATAAAAAGTAGTTGGCGTATTAAACAAGCTAAAAGGCATGTCTTTATATACAAAGGTTCCATAAGGACGAATACAGGTGGTCTTTTCCTAATTCTCAAGGGCAAGAATTTGAAAATTTCTACTATACCCGTCTAAGGCATAATGAGAACTATGCCCTAGCAGTCTTTCAATTACTTGATCAATGAAGGGTAAAGGAAAGTAATCTGTATGGGTTCTGTCATTTATCTTTTGGTAATCGAAGCACATTTTGATTTAGTGACTTTCCTAGTGGTTGTTAACCTGTCATGCTTATTCTTCATCACAATTATTCCTCCTTGCTTAGGTACCAATTGAATTGGACTAGCCTATGTGAAATCATAGATAAGAGAGATGATACCTACATCCCAAAGTTTAAATGCTTCATTCTTTATCAATTCCTTCATATTTTTATTTGACTTGTACTGTGGTTACACTAAGGGTTTACATCCATCCTCCATGAAAATTTTATGAGTGTAAATTGAAGATCTCAACCTTTAATTCCTTTTGTAGTGGATCTGAAAAAAGAAAAATAGATGGATCACTCCAAATTGAACTCACTCTAATGAAGTTACATGAATTAAAAATGGAGGGATGATTCATTGCTTTTAACTCATCAAACTCAATCTCTTCATCCTAAAGCCTAAGGATGAGCTTCCCTCCATGAACATCAATCAATGGTCTAGTGGTAGCTATGAATATCTGTCCTAAGATAATGAGTATTGTACTATCCTCCTCCATATCCAGAACTAGGAAATCAATAGGAAAAAATAATTTATTAACCTTAACAAGCATGTCCTCAATGATTTCCTTATGATACGTCACAAATCGATAGGTATAGCCAGACTATGATGAGTTTTAGCTCTTCTAATCATAACTTTTTGAAGATAGACATAAGCATTAAGTTAATAATCACTCTAAGATCCATTAAAAACCTATCTATATATAGGTACCTATGGTGAAAGAAATGGTTAAACTACTAGGGTCTTCAATTTTTGGAGTTATCTTCTTTAGTAGGATCACAAAATACCCCTCGTTAAGCTTAACAGTCTTGTACTCCTCCAATTTCCTCTTTTTTGATATAATCTCCTTTAAGAACTTTGTATAGGAGGTCATTTGGGTAACTGACTTGGAAAATGGGATATTGATGTATATTTATTGAAAATTTCTGAAAATTTTCCAAATTATTTATCGTGTTTGGTGTTTTTCAATCTTTAAAGGTAAGGGATCCTAGGTTTAAAGGGATGGACATTTAGATTTGAAAATAACCTAGGTGGCTTCTTATTACTCTCACCTTCGACTTTCTCCTCTTGCTTCTTCTCACTTCCCTCAATTCTCTCTCTTCACTTCAACCATTTACTTTTATTTCTATTTTATCTTGCTTCTTTCACTCTTAACCTCTACACCACTCATTAAGGTAATAGCTTTCAAATTCTCTTGAGGATTGTCTTCGGTAGATAACTCACTAAGTAACCTCTCCCACAAGAGTTATACTATCTATCCTATATGAGTCTCAATTTTCTTGATGGAAACCTCATGATTTTACATTCCAAATTCATTAGATTAGATGTATTTAAGCACGGTCTCCTCAAAACTAGGCTTCTCTTTTGGATGTGGATTAGATCTAAAGTCAAGTAGAGGGCCTTTTTAGGTTGGATAAGGGTGGTTAATGGTAATTCTAATTATTACTCTATGAAAAATTGGGATGGTTCCTCCCACCAGGATTATAAGTGTTTGAGTTGGAGTTTTCTCTTAGCCTATTAAAATTTTCCACAAATAGGGTATGTTCAGGCTCATGGGAAAAAGGTATTCGTACTTAAAACTTTAAAGATGAATAAGAGGTACTTTCACAACTTTCAGAATCAACTGGTCTAAAGGTACTGCTACCAACTCCACTGACTAATCTACCTAGCTTCTTATTCAGGACTTCCACTGAGTTGTTAAGGCTACTATATCATTGATAGCATGAGCTCCATGTGGTTTCCTATGGTGACAATCTAAATGATATTAGAAACTATTAATATTCATTTCCTAAATCAATGGATACGCTCCATCCTTAATTTAATACACATTTTCAAAAACTTTGCTAAAAGGTATGTAACATCAGTCAATATGCTACTAATCAAAAATTGTTTTAACCAATTGACCTCATAAGTGATTGACCAATTAGCTGATTTTGAGGACTTTATTTTCCCTCTTTATTAGTTCATTTGCCTCTCCCCTCTTTTTTTTTAATTCGGGAAAACAAGCCTTATTTTCTTTTTTTTTTTCAAAAACCTTCCTTTACACTTGACAATTTCGAGCCAAGAATCCTATTTACAACACTATCCTCTTCCTTGAACCACTAGCATCAACACCATTTCTCCAATAATTATGACAATGTCTCTAGCTTCCACTTATTGTATAAAGTGAATCCCCTTCATCAATTTGCATCAACTTGCTTCTCAGTTCGTTGGGTAAAACTCTAACCCTCTTACATTTATAGGTTTTCATTTCCTTTGCATTTTTATTCAATTAGTGACCAATTAGGATCTAGTTCACCATTTCTAAACTTTTTACAAGATCAATTCCATAAGAAAACATATAGGTTGATTCAGTTTTGAATGTTTCCATAATTAAGGCTTAAATTTTGGGTTTTTTCATTTTTGTAAATAATTCTTCAATATTTCAACATTTAAGGTGTTTTTATTAAATTAGAAGCTAAATTGGGCTTTATGAACCCTTAATTGAATCTCTCTATGTCAAATTTTTTTTTCCCAAATTAGGATTTTTGAATTTAGGGATTTTTAAAATTTTTGATAAATTAAGGATTGCTTTATAAATTTAGTTTTATAAAAATGCAATATGAATTTAATTTGAGACTTTGCAACACTCAATTGAATTTGTTTTTGTCAAATTTCTTTTTTCCCACTTTAAGAATTTAGAATTAGAAATTTTTTTTCAAATTTTTGATAAATTAAGGAATGTTTATAAATTGAATTTATAAACATGCAATTGGTATTAAAAGTGATCATTTATAAGATTTAATTTGATAGGTTGAATATTTTTATCATACTTTAATGATCACAACTTTAGGTTCATAAGCTTTAAACCCTTTTTTTTTTCTTTTGGCGTGTAGGCATATATAAGCCTTAGGGTTAATATAGGTTTAAAATAGTTAAATATTGGGTCATAGAAATCTATTTATATATGTAGGTTGTGTTATTAACCATAAGCATTTTGATGATCATATGCAAATTTAATTCTTAGAACCTTCTTCTCTGTATTATCTAAAGTGATGAGTATGAAAATTTTGATAAGTATGAATTCCCATACTTCTTTGATTAATCTATTTTAAGTCTCATAGGGTATTAATTTGTTAATGATTGCATCAATCGATTGCACCAGTAACTACAAGGATAATGACATGGTAGCTCCTTACTTTTCTACTCCTTTTGACAGTAAAACTATGCCTTCTAGACCTCCTCTATATTCTATTTCTGAGATATAAGTTGAAATTACTCAACTTTGAAATCAATTTGACCTTATTAAAGCATGATTTGATGACATGTTCATACTACTTCATGACATTCGCTCTTGTCTTTCTCATGCATATTGATTTAAGAGTTATCTAGAGTTTAGAGTTTTTATTTTTTTTAATAGAAAGTGATTTATGTTTTTACGATGATGTGATATTTTTTAAAATGTATTTTGATATTTGATGTAGTTTGGAGATTCTCTTTATGTCGTTGACTTCTCCTTATTGGAGAATTCATTTTATATTGTCTCTTTCTCTTTTATATATGAATTGAAGTCTACGATATTAGCTTGTACTCTTATTTTAAGTTTCTAATTATTCTTCCAGGGGGTATGTGATATTAAGTGTTATTTAGGGGGAGTTTGAATTTTAAATAAGTTTATTGCATGAATTTAAATGGAGTATTTAGTTGTGATTAATTTAAGTTAAGATATTAAAACTTTATAATTTTATGTTTCTGATTGTTTGTATTGAGTTTTTATTAAATTTCCAATGATATTTTTCTTTTATTACTGTATAAAGGGTGAGTGGTTTTGGATAAATTTTAAGTGGTATTAAGAAAATTTAAGTTGTTTTGAAACAAATTTTGTATTTGTTTTGGTGTTATGATTTTATAAATTTTTTCTTCATCAAAAAGGGGGAAATTACTAAACTAAAGATATTTTTAATGAGAAAAAAACTTATTAGTTATGTATTTTAGTGCATTACATATTATTACACAAGGACAATCTTATTACTAACAATTTTTGTATGTTTAACAATTAAGAACTTATAGTGATTAGAAATTGTATACCTTCTATCATGATAATGCCTTTTCTTCATGATTGTGCAACTGTAGCAAACAAACTGATGTATGTAATCATGCATTGCCATGAAATTTCCAGAATGCATGAGTTATGTGATTTTGAGGACTTGGGGCTATTTTTGGCATAAAAAACAAGTGGAAAACCCTAGGAGCTACCCTAAAAGGGTTCAAGGTTATTTAAGGAAACTGAAAAACATAAAAGGGGGGCTGTGACAAGAAAAACATAAGATAAATAAGCAATAATTCAAGAATAACTCAAGGTACGGATTTTCTAGCACAAGGACAAGAAGAAGAAGGCATTCAAACTAAAATTCCTTTCTTCTCTTCTTTCTTTTTCTTATATTAGTATGTTGAATCTCTATACTTATGATTTAATCAAAGTTATGGATTGCTAAATTTATTTTATAGATTACTCTTAAACTATTTTGTAAAACCTTCATCAATTTGATTATATATATATATATATATATATGTTTGCTAGTTTTAACTACACTGCAAGTATACAGATCGCAACTTATAATATAATTGATATCGATCCCACGAGGATT
>JAOXYD010113505.1:0-11395 GCA_028565735.1 Pinacopodium congolense
ATCCTATAGGCAGTATATCAATTTATTGAAATCTCTTCCTAATAAATTAATAACTTGTTGTCTATAGGTCTATTAAATTCCAACTCTCATTGTACATCTAACACAAATTACCCAACTCACTCTCTTAATTTGTTATAGAGTTTATGCTCAACAAACAATACAAATATTCCTAAAATTAAATCAATAACCAAAGGTTCATAAATAATTCAAACAAATTGAATCTGTTGTTCGAAGAAGCTGCTGCGCGTCACTCCTCTTGATTTTTTTGTGTGTCTCACGCTCTCTTGAATTAATTTATGTCACTCATAATTTCTGTCTACTCTCTCTATCTTGTGTCCGAATACTGCTTCCCTAGAGTTGTCTCTTTATTGTTGTTTAATTCATTTGCAGCTGCTAGTTTAGGGCTTGATGGGTGCAGGTGTTGGTCCAAGGCAGGAGGGTTTGGTCCAGGGGCGCAGCAGCCCCCATTCTAGCTCCAAGAGTTGGGTCCAGTGAACCATACGGCAACTCCAGTCTAGCAGCTAGGTGCCGCCTATGCGCAGCAGCAGCCCAGCGACCTAGGCCTCCAGTTTGTGGGCAGGTGACACGGGTCCATGTGTAATAGCAGCCTAGCGGTCTAGGCCTCCATGCAGTCTAGACGCAGGCAGGTGAGCCTATGCAGTGGTCCCTCAAGCTCGAAGCCATGTGCCTCCAGTCTAGCAGGTTCGCCAGCTCTCTATCAACTTCAGGCGGGTCCAGCAAACTAGCAGGTACAAGGCTCTATCAGTAGGCGACTCCAGCAAACCAACGAGTTTATGGCTTCAGTGGATGAGGCTAGGCCTTGGTGGACTTAGAGCTGGTCTCTCCTCATGTGGGTTGGACCTCTCCCAACTGAAAACAGCCCAGCATCTTCTCTTTTTGTAGCAACTGATGAAGTCCATGTAGTAGGCTTCTTAGCTTCTTTCTTCATCCTCCTTTCATGCTTTTTTTCTTTTGTTTTTCTTTTATTCCTTCCAACTTCAATTTTCAAATTTAATTTACCTTACACAATAAATAAATACACCAATAAGATATAATTCTAACCCAACATTAATAATTAAATAATAAAACATAAAACATAAATAAAAACACTTTAATGATCAAAACTTACTCCAAACTAATACCAAACATAAAAAATAATTAAGATTATACTAAACAAAAACACAAAAAATAAGTCTTAAAAAACAACAATATCAACCTATTATGCAAGAAACATATGCTAAACACTTAGAATAATACATACTAAAGCACAATTATCATGTTTGAGAATTAGTAGTTATAAGGAAAATGGGATTGCTTATAACTTCTTAACTCATAAAACACCCCAATAAATTGGAATAGTTAGAGAAAGAATAGAACTTTTTAATATGTCGAATTAGTATAGTGTTTCTAAGTACTTTCAGGTAAAAGTATTTACTTGTTCTTGTCATGTTTCTAACAAGGTCTATATAAGACATTACATGAACTAGATCCTTTATGAGTTGTGATATGAGAAAAATCATATCTTTATCTATTTCAAAGTTTTTGGTTGTAAGTGTTTTATCTTTAACACTAGGGATAAGTTAGGAAAGTCAGATGCAAAATTCGAGAAAGGTATATTTGTATGTTATTCTTTAACTAGTAGAGCCTATATGGTGTTTAACAAAAGAATAATGACAATTAAAAGACTATGATTATGGTTTTTGATGAATCTAGTCCACTATCATGAGAAAGAGTGTTGATGATGTTGATATATGTCTAACTAGAGACTTGGAGAAATTAGGACTAAAATACCAAGTTGAGGAAAATGTAGATATTCCCTCTACACCTAGTGATCCATTAGTTGAACCCAAAGAGGAAAATAAAAGAAATGAGAGTTTTTCTTGAGAGTGGAGATATAAAAAAACCATCCCCAAAACCAAATTATAGGTGAAGTTGAAAAAGGAGTAGTACCTAGATCATATTGTAGAAATTTATCCCATATAGCTTCATATTGTAGAAATTTATCCCATATAGATTTTATATCAAATGTAAAGCCTAAAACAATAGATGAATCGTTAAGTGATGAGAGTTGGATTTTGGCCACAAATGAAAAAGTGAACCAATTTAAAAGGTACAAAATTTGGACATTAGTACACAGGTCAAGTGATAATCAAATTATTGGTGCTAAGTTAATGTTTAGAAACAAATTTAATTAATTAGGAAATATTATAAGAAATAAGCTAGAATAGTAGCTAAGGGTTATAATCAAGATGAAGGAATAAACTATTAAGGGATTTTTGCACTTGTATCATAGATTGGTTTTAGCATTTGCTTCCTACATTGGTTTAAATTAATGTTAAGCATGCATTTCTTAATACTTTCATGCAAGAAGAAGTGTATGTAGAAAAACTACAAGATTTGAGATTCATGATACACCAAACCACATTTATAGGTTGTCAAAATCTTTATATGGTTTAAAACAAACTCCTAGAGCTTGGTTAAGAAGTTTAGTGCCTTATTATTACAAAATGTTTTTTTAAAGGGTAAGATAGACATCGCCCTTTTCATTGAAAAAGAAAATGAGGACATTTTAATTTTGCAAGTATATGTTGATTTCATTATTTTTGGGACCATGATAGGTTATGTAAAGAGTTTTCCATGTGTATGAGTTAAGAATTTAAGATGAGCATGATGGGAGAGATAAATTTCTTTCTTGGCTTATAAGTTAGGCAAATGAAAGATGATATTTCTATTTGTCAAGTTAAATACACTAAGAAATTACTAAAGAGATTTTTTATGGATCAAGCAAAACAGTTAAAAATCCCCAGAGAGTGTAACAACTAAGTTGAAAAAGGATGGGGAAGGAAAACCTATATATTATCAGCTGTATAAATAATTTTTTGTGCCCTATAGTTAGTAGACCTGACATTATGTTTATTTCTATTTCTATGCCAGGTTTCATTCAAGTCCTAAAGAATTCCAACTTGTAGTTGTTAATAGGATTTTAAGGTATTTAGTTAGCACATCATCCTTAGATTTATGGGACCCTAGTCTTTTAGATAAGAAGAGTACATTTGGTACTTACTAATTTTTTAAAAATTCCTTAGTGTTTTGGTTTAGCAAAAACCATGATTCTATAGCTTTATCAATCACCTAAGCAAAGTATGTAGTGGTTGGTAGTTATTATGCACAAGTCCTTTAGCTTAGGAAATAACTTAGGCATTAAGAAATATAGCTTACCAAGATACCTAATACGTATGATAACACTAGTGTCATTTTCCTAATAGAAAATTCGATTCAACTTTCAAACACTAAGCATATTAAGAGTAAATATCACTTTTTAAGGGATCACGTTAAAAAAGGTGATATAGAATTGGAGTTTGTAAACACGCAACATTGATTGGTTGATATATTCACCAAATCAATGAGTGAGGATAGATTTAGTATAATTAAGAAAAATTAGGCATGATTTAAGGTAGATTTATTTGAAATTTATTAGTTTATGCATAATTTCTTCTACATTGATTTATGTTTATGAACTATTTTAATGCATTTTACCAATGGTATCTTATGCATTTTCCCCCACTCTTCTCTTCCTCTTTTTACAATTGGTATTTGCACTATTTTTTATAAAGTTAAAAGGGGGGAAAAGGGTGAGCAAGTGATATTATTGATGTAAGTTAAAAGGTTTCGATATGAGGGTGCTAAATTGATGTAAGGAAAAGGGTGAGTGTAAGTGATATTAAAATGTTGACTTTAATACATGATAGTAGCATAATAGGAGCATAATTTGTCTAACATTTTTATATATGACCATATATATGAGTTGCATGTTTATGATATGTATGTTCTTGAGTTGATATGAGATGATTAAATTTATAGGTTTTTTTAATTCTGTATTTTTTTAACATCAAGTGTTTTGTCATCATTAAGAAGTGGAAAATTGTTAAATCAAGGGAGTTTCAATAATTGTTCTAATGTTAACAAAAAATATATTATACTAATTGTCCAAGTGTTTTATGCAAGGTTAAAAGATAGGTACACATGATAATGAAAGATTGGATTTGAAGGTCGTAATTGAAGGGAAAGAAAGATAAAATGTATAGAAGATTCTAGGGACTCAACAATTTTCACTCATTCATTTCAAAAGTTTTAATTTTTGCATAAAGTTTTCTATTGGCACTTAAATTAATGTAGAAATTGAAAAAGGTTTTTAATTCTTCTCTGAAACAAATTTTAATTAAGTTTTACAATAGGAAGACTTTAAGAGATGTTTGAAAAATTTTTTTAATCATTTTTGTAGTTTTTGTTTAGAAGATCGATGGTGGTTCACAATGATGCCATTGATCCCCGATAGAATTACAGTTATAGTCACTATCTTGTAAAACTTTTTCTTAATTTCTATCCTAAAAATCTCTTTTCTCAAATGGCTAGCTAAGTCATCCATCCTCTTTGAGACATATGAAACCCTATTTCTATCAAAAAATAGTTTCCAAAAAAAAAAGAACAAAAATTATTGAGTCATCTTTTAAAAACCTCATCACCTTTGTCAAATTTCATATCATTCTTATGCTATTGAAATTCAATCAAAATTTTGCTCCCTCTACATTTATTTTTATGCTTCTAAACCTTAATTCTTAGTCACTAGTATCATATCAAGGGTTTAATTCATTTTATTCTAGTCTTATTGTTGTTTTTATACAGGGTTTATGTATAGAAGTTGTACACTCATTTAATTACTTCAAGCTTCTTGTATATCTCTTGTTTAACATTCTATTCAAACATTCCAAATCTATTTTTAAGCCTTAAATTTATTTTTCCTTGATTCTTTATGGTCTTAAGAGTGTTATAATTCAATATTTACTATTTGATTTCACTTCTTGATTGAGTTTTCATTTTTACAAGATACTATATTTAAATTTATCACATATTGATATTGTCTTGTGTTCAATCTAATTTCACTTATTTTTAATAGAGTTTTTGTGTGATTTATTGACTCTATTTTGTTTAATTAGAAGTCTCTAAACATTTTTCTTGGTCAATTTGCATTTCTATATGAGTTTCTTCACATAAATTGTTATAAGTTGTAAGATTTTCATATTTTCTATATTTCATATATCTTCGTAGTTAGTATTTTAAATTGAATTCTTGAGATTTTAAATCATCATATCCTATTTCATTAAGTTTTAAAGAATTTCATTATACAGATATTTCATTTTTACAACTTATATCTATTATTTTATCATGCTTCAAGTGAAGTACCTTTATAAGTGCATTTTTGTTCACCACTCTAGGGTTGATTTGTATAGACTACTCTTTGCCTTACAAAAATTTTTATAAAGGCTCTTTTTTTCCTTAAAAATATTTGCATAAGGCTACTTGTCACCTTTAACAAAGAAGAATTTGATTTGTAAGGGTTTCTCTTCACCAATTGAAAAATTGTAATTGCTACATTGGTGATAATGCAATTTATAATATCTTTGGAGTTAGGAGTAGATTAGGCAACTTTAGTATTACTGAAACACTATACATTTTGGTGTCCCTTCTCTTCCTTGTCCTCTTTACATTACTATTAAGTGTACACAAAATTCTATAGTTTATGATGATATTGATTTATGTGTTTATTGTTGATCATCTATACAATTGTTCCAAATTTATAATATTAAAATATTATGCCATTAATTTAGCTTAGTATTGGAGTTAATTGTGCTAGAAATTTACTCATATATTGTTTTTGATTGTGAAGGTAAATTGATTATTATAATTTTGTAATTGCTTCTTTAATTTAAATATATTAAGTTTTAACTGTTATGTATTCATTAAGACATTGCTTTAAGGTGAATTTGGGCTTAAGAGAAATACATTGCTTGAATTGGTTTTTGGTTTCTTAAAATTTCATATTAAGATTAAATTTTTAGAACACTCAATTCACCCCTGTCTTGAATACCTTAAAGACTAACAATGTGTCTAAGCCACTTGAACAAAATTCACCTACATCTAGGACACAATCTAAGAAATGATTTCATGCTTACACGTATGATCCTAAAACTAGGCCAAGAAAAGCAACATATTAAGACAGATACAACATCTATGCAAGGACTCATTGCCATCCACCTAGGCCTTATTTTCACATAGGGAGTTATAATGACTTAAGACCTAGAAATGCAAATAGCTATTCTTATAAGACATACACACTTTTTTTTTCATTATTGTCGATTTATGGATGCTTTGAGAAGTTTTACTATCACACTCTAAGAAGTTGTAATGATATTCCAAGAGATTTGAGAAAACCAACAAACCTCTAAGGTCCCAAATTAGCATAGTTACCAAAAATACGTTAATTATTATTTTTTAAGTTAATAGATTCAAGGATATCTCCAAGATTGAAATAAAATACATTGTTGAACTAGGTAAAGGATGAAATAAAGTGACAATAGGAGTGATATAAAAATGGGTACATGATTACTTTGATGCTATATTGAATGTTTTTAATATATGAAATGAAATTGAATGATTTTTATGTTGTAAATGATCACATTGAGTGGTATTTTATGATTTGAAAGTCTTTATATAGTCACACAGAGTGTTCTAAACACAGAAATAAAAAAACAAAACATATTAATACAACACAAAAATGGAAAACAAAAACATAACAACCAATAAAAAAACATAATAACCACAACAAAAAACCATAACCCACAACCTAACTAAACATCCCCTAAAGGAACATGTTGCATAAAAAAGAGGGAAAAGAATAGTGTCATCTTGATTGATATTACATGACTGGATCAAAAGAAAATTGAAAAATCATGAAAAGTTTTATGTTGAGAGCTTAGAAGTTTTAAATGACTTAAGTGCTTTAATGCATCATTTATTTTAAATTTGATAGTTTTATACTAGATATCGTTTTTACTTTTAATTATAGGATATTTGATACTTGATTTTATTTGAGATTTTAGAAACTTTTGTGGCATATATATATAAGGGGATTAGTCACTTGAGTAATGTCAATAATACAAGAACAATGTGATGATTCATATGACACATTTTATAGTGTTACCTTATACTTATTAAATTCGCAAATTTATGATGTTATCTTGATGTTCTATGACATCTAAATTTGGATTAATCATTTAAGATGATTATACATTTGCAAATTTATTTTCTTTCTTAAAATGATTAAAAGGGGGAAAGATAATGTGTCTTCAATCACTTTTAGGAAAGATTTGATAAGTTTAATGAATTTGTATTATTTACAATATATAAAAAAGTAGAATTTAAAATTTTTTTAAATTAAGGTAGACTTCTAATAATTTTAATAGCTATATATTATGTTTCTCTTAGTCTTCTAAAAAGAAGGAAATGTTTGATAATGCATTAGCTCTAGTGTTAATGATTTTTATATGTATAAAATTAAGGCGATTTAAGTTTAAGAACGAGTTTGATTTTTGATTTCCTTGTGATTTGATTTTTCAGTTGTTTATATTCATGGGTTAAGACAAAGTGTTTAATAGTTTTGATAAGTTTTTAAGTTTTGATAATTTTTATACGTTTTCTACCTTATCTTGTATTATGTTACTTTCCAAAAATAAAGGAGAATAAGATGTTATATTATATCTTATTTATGGGGTTTTTGAATTTTTTTAAACAAGTTATAGTGCAAGAATTTAGTAGAAAGCCTAAATTTTGATTATTTTTTGGGGAGTTATTAAGAGTTGATGATCTAAGGGTTGAAAAAAATGTTAAACTTTTGAAGTGAGTTTGGATATGTAATTTTGAGTCTTGGATATATTTATGGCATTAAGTTTTTAAATATGAATGACATTGTTTTCTTCTTTTTAATATTGTGTAAAGGGGGAGTGGTTTTGAAATTTTAAGTGGTGTTAAAGAAGATAGTGTGGTATGAAGTAAGTGAGTTTTTTAATGATTCTAAATGGGGAAGAAATTGTGTGATATTAGTTTAAGGGGAGAAAAATGGTTTATGGGTAAAAATGGTTAATGTTATATGCTATTTATTTTCTAATATCATATAGTTTTTTCATCATAAAAAAGGAGGAGATTTTTTAACAAAAAGAGGTTCCACCTTTGTTTTAAAGATGAAAAAACATTACTACTAATATGTTTATTATCTTTTGATATATTAAAAAGATAGGTTTGTTGAAAAGGTGTTTAAAAGATGCCTTTGAAAAAGGTTAAAGAAAAAGGCTCAAGTTAAAGACCATGTTAGAATTTTTGAATAGATGTTATTATAATGATTGTTGTAATCTTATCTTAGCCATGTCATCATATTTAAAGGGCTTTGTCATGTATATTGCATTCCTAATTAGTTTTTAAGCATATAGGTTGCATAATGGAGAGGAATTGTTTAGGGAATAGTTTTAAATGATCCTCATGAAACACAAAAAGGTTTTTAAAGACATGTTAGGGGTGAATTTTTATAGAGTTTTTGGATGTTATTTGTTGTATATTTACCCTTACTGTGTTTAAATGTTTAATTTATGTTTTAAAATGTTTAATTTATAGGTTAATATGAATAATTGGATAACTAAGCAAAAAGGAAGCAAAATCATCCAAGTTTATACCATCAATGGCAATCGAGCTAACCACCATTGATGGATCTATAGACCATCGTTGAAAGAGTAAAAAATAGACCATCAACGACAATTTGTTCATCTTTCAACTGTGTCGTTGTTCATCGGTGCACATGCCATTGATTTTTTTACTTGAATTCTCCACATTTATGGCTGATTGTCTCCCTAATTACTGCTGCTACTCTCCTATAAATTCAGGGACATCTCCAAGCTCTAGAGGCAGATAAATTTAGGCATAAAAACATTTTCTTTACTTGCTGCTACTCTCCTATAAATTCAGGGACATCTCCAAGCTCCAGAGGCAGATAAATTTAGGCATAAAAACATTTTCTTGTTTTTTTTAGATTAAACTTAGTTTAGGTGAGTTTAGGTTAGTTTTTGTTTTAATATTTGTAAATTCAATTTATAGATTGTTCCAGAAGTTGTAATCACATGGATTAGAGTTAGTTAATCTTCTTAAATCCATCTTTGGTGATTTCTAACCTTTAATCTTATGTATTATGGTTTTATTTATGAATTAATCAAAATTTATGTTGTTTAAGTTTTATTATTTTGTTAGCTTTGATTAATTTATGTGTTGAATGTTTAACTTCAGTTAAGCTGGGTTGTTAAATGTGTTTATTAATGGCTAATTGTGTTAATTAATATCTAATTCATGATTAGTGAATTAATTTTTATTTATTGAATGCTTAATGCTTATCTTGAATTGATCACTTAAAATATTGCCATCAGGTAATCTAGGATCCGACAATTTCTACCTAGGTTATTAGAAAAATCAATAAAGAATGTGGTTTAAATTAGTGAAATAACCAAAGACATAATTAATCATGAGGGTGCTAGTCTTGAATTAGGGAAATTTAGGATTAGACTTCCTAAGATTTAAGCCTATTACCTAAGTCTGGAGCATAACCAAACCTCAAAATAGGATCAATAGAGATAAGCCAGTGTCTTAACCATATCGCTATCTTGATTTAGAGAAGATAGCCTAGGTTAAGCATCACTAATCCATCAATTAAATCATCAACCACCAGAGCTTAACTAAACAATTTAGGAAAAGCAATTTGTAACTCTTTTACAATTGATTGGAATTTTTCTAGACTTTCTAGGATAGTTTCATAATTTTGTTTTAATCTCTTGATTTATAACAAAACCTTGATTCTCTAGATAATTGTAATCTGATTGATCTAATACTTACAATTACATACACACTTCTTTATGGGATTGATACTCAGTGTCTTAAAAACACTCCACTATATTGCTTGTTGCAACTGATGCACTTACTGATGAGTTTATCTAAAATAAATTATAATTTTGTGTGATAAAGAAAGATATATTTAAGCTAATTTTATGTATGATCGATCATAATTAAGTTTTTTATGCCATTTTTGGGGAAGTGTAATTGTTATATTAGGAACATATTAGTGTCTGTTACTCTAGGAATTTGTTTTCTTGTATTATTTTTCGTGTTTTTTTATGTTTAGATTAGCAGCTTCTTTCTTTGTTTTGTTTTGTTGTCATCTTTGTTTGTACAGAGAGTTGTATCTTTTGTGACTTCTTTTAGTCATCAAGAAGATATGGAGGCAACAAGACCATTGGCAATCACCAATGGTATGAGCCTGAAGTTAATTAGAGTGATAGTTGGACAAATCAATTTACACATTTTGAAACCTATACCCTTGATTTTGATGATGATCCTGATTACTCTTAGCTAAATCAATGTTGTTTTAACCAACCATCACTTTTTTCTGATCAACAGTTTTTTAAAAGCTTAGATGATTGCACCTCTAGTTGGATGGATCACCTTGATTAGAAAATCCCATTTAAAAAATCACCCTGATTCGGCTTCATTCATTTCCCATTTAGAAAATCCCTCTTATCTTGAGCATGATCATAGAAACATGGAGGAAATTTTAGCATCAATTAGGAGCATGGATCATATAGAGCCAATTAAGCTCCAAGTGTGAATGGTGGGTCTGTATTAGCTTTAGATTAATTAATTTGTGAAACTGTTGAGTTTGAGTATTCAATTCAAGTTGGTGAAAATAAGGTTATTGAATCCAAGGTATCATTAGGGAGCTTTGATTTCATAGGTATTTTAGCTTTTGATTCGTGAGTGAGAGCTGTTTACTTAGATTTTTTACCACAATAGTTTGTTTAGGATAAGAATCGTGAATTCAGGACCCTACTGATTGGTATAAGAAAATTTTCAAAATTGGTTTGTCTTTATTCAAATGACGGGGATGAGAAGTTAGATATTATACCTAGGCCGAGATTAAAAATACTCTAACCCTATGGTCCAACAAAAAGACCTCAAAGAAGAACTTGTTGGAAGGCAACTCAACCATAGAAGTAGGATTTCCTATGCTTTGAATAAAATTAGTGTGCTTTTAGCATGTTATTGGTGTGTTTCTTTTGGTGTGTTTTATTGTATTTGTTTTTGTGTTCTTTCTTTTATTTCTGTTGCTTTGGTTTTTTGTATTTGATTTTCTGATAGCTACAATTCACATTAATGTAGAGATTTCATGATTACATCTTTATCCAAGTGTATTCGTTACCTTTCTATCACATTTTATACTTTACTTGTGATTTATGAACATTGGAGACTGATTGGGAAGACATTTGACTGTTTAGCTGTCATTTAAAAAAGAGCTTTTTTCAAAGAGCTTCATAGAATAGATTGTTTGGTAACATAAAAATAAAAAGTAAATTTGATTTTAGCTATATGTTATTTTGTAATAAAAATTATTGATGTATATAAAAATTATTTAAAGTATATTAAACAATATGAAAAGCACAATATATTAATTATTATATAATTTTAAACC
>JAOXYD010113555.1:0-11393 GCA_028565735.1 Pinacopodium congolense
GATAACATACATATAATGTATAATTAGCCTAAAAAATTATTTTTTTCCTAAAATCGTATCCTTAATGTAGTAGACAAAAATCCTAGTTGCTACTTTTAATTAAAAGGATTGATCGACAACCTATTTAATCTAGTAATTGATTGAATAAATTTACATACTAATTATGCATGTAGCTGTAAAACCCAACAATTAAGTAATAATTTAGGAAAAATAATTGATACTTAACTAATACGAAAATTCAATTGAAGAACAAAAGTCTCACAACGTTAAAGTTCAATAACTGGGGTTCCTTCAATCAAGAAATAGAGTTTAGTTACTAAAAATCGTGATTTTTCTTAGCTAATAAGCCTATTGTTTTTCTATAGTTTTGATCCTCTGGTTTTCTAATCTTTTTGGCTATAAATCTACTGTTGCTGTCACTTTTTGGAAATATTTTCTAGCCTCTAATATTTTTTGCAGCTATTGTCCTTTTTTCTTGTATTTTTCTCATTTTTTTTGTTTTTTTTGCCAAATCCCTCTTGTTATGTAGCCCCCACCTTTTTTTATTTTTAGCTCTCCTTACAGACGTTTGGCCCCCATGCTTCTTTTTTATTCCCAGCTAACATCCCACTTCTTATTCGCCAAGGTCACGTCTCTTGTTTTACTTTTTAATGTCACGTTGCTCTTTTTTTAATTTTCTTTCCTCCTAAATTTCTTTATTTTTAAAATCAAATCAATTATAAATACTCTTTTTTGCTTTTGCTGTTGGATAGAGGGTACAAAACCAAGATAAAGTCTTAAAGATTTTTCTGCCAGTTGTCATGTGATTATCACTATACAAGGCCATTTCCAATAAGCTTTAATGTTGTTTGAGGTCTTTCTGTGCCAAAATTTTTGTAATTCTTTCAATTTTATTCCAAAATACACCTTGTTATAAAATAAGATTAATTTTCATTAAGATAGCCTCTAACCTTATAATAAAAAAAATTTAACACATAAAAGATGGAAAATAAAGATACTAACATAGGGTGACTAACTTATTGTGAGGCATGAGTTTCCTTTAGTAATTATTTCGTAAGCCACTAAAAATAGGCAGGTAAACTTGACTACTCTTAGTTATCAATAGCCTATCTTCATCAAGTCAAAACCTACAAACAACATCATCATTAACTTATTGAATCAACTTATAATTCATTTTGTCTAATGGAGCTGTAGCTTTTATTTACTCCAACAAGTTCGACTTCACCCTCGTGATGGTGTATAGGGCTGGGAACACCTCCTTTCTATTCAAGGCATCTGCTATGCTATTGTGCATCCCTGGTTTATGCTCCTATATAAAGTAATATTTAGTACAGAACTCTTGCCACCAAGCCCGCTTTGTAGGTAATTTCTTTTAAGTCTTAAAAATACATTAGTAACATTATACTTTGATAACATCTATGTGAGTGTGCCTAAGTTTCAAATAAAATACTGAAGAATCATACATAAACAATACTAACATGAAATAAGGCAAGTGTACTTATCGTTATGTAATATAGCTTAGATAAGTCCAGATGTCAAATTCATAAGGAATATGATTACTAGAGAACTCCTATCCTTACTATCTAACTTACTTAATGATTAACTAATTGATTAGTTAACAAAAATAAACTAAACAACTAAAGACAAACAAAATGTTTAAAGATAGTCCCCAGGATAAACTCATAAGAATTAAAAAGCAATATTGAAGTTATGATCTATATAACTAATCTTATAGGATGCATGAACATTCATTATTCATCCTTAATTAAACCTGTTTTTCAGATTTTATTAGACTATAGGTGCTCTAAGGTAAACTACCCTCTCTCTTGAGTTATACAATTCTATTCAATTTGATAAATTAAGTGAAAGGTCTCTTTATCTCAACTTATTAACTGAATGCATTAATTCATTTTATAGTTCCTATTATTTTGACTATGTTCGCATATAATTTGGATATCTTATATAATTCTATCTTTAAGTCCTAATGTAATATGCATTATTTATGGATTGATCTCATTCATACATTCGATTTATCAATTTAAATATATGTAATCACATCATTGGAATTGAAGTTTATGTTTACATAATATTTAAACCTAATGTGATTAACTCCATAAATAAATTCAATGCAAATCTGAAAGTTCAATGTTCAATCAAGAAAACAATGAAATACTATCTAAATCCTACAGGAAAATTAAGTTCCAAATATAACAAAAAAAAAAAAAACAATAACAATCAATGAAAAAGTTGGGATGAAGAAGCTTATGGTAAAATTTCTTGAATCTCTTGACTCCTTTATGTTTCTTTTTGTGAAATATACTTTTGATCTCCACTTTCTTGAAATTTTAATCTAACTCCTCCTTTAATATTGCTTAAATCCTTGTTAAGATAGCTTAGGAATCACCTCTAGGGTCTTGATGGCAGCTCTAAGGCTTCAAGGAACCAAGAACAATGAGAAACAACTTTAAAAAGCCTAAATACATAAAGGGCACTAGGCTCATGGCCAAACTTATGGGCTGATCATGAGGTATTCAATCCAAATCTCCAGCTTTTTAACCTAATTATATAAGTCTTTAAATTAATTTCACATCTTTTCTAAATCCAACAGATTATTAAAACACTCTTCAAATTCCTAAAAAAATAAATAATCATCCAAAGAAACTTAAACAACATCTTTTTTTATAGAATAAACTAAATATACATCCAAACTACATGAAATTTCCCTTCAATCTTGGTAGGTCTGTTGCGGATCACCAAATAATAAAATATCTAACTAAATTAACTAACTATGTAGAAGTCGATCCCACAGAGAACTGGTTGGGCTTATAAGCTATTCTTAACATTGTGCTAAAAGAAAAAGAAAATAAAAGAAACCCCTGATTGCGAAGATATTAAAATAAATCAGAGAGACAAATAATGAAAACAAAGTGAAAGATAGGAAATAAATAATAAATATGAGAAGCTGGGCAGAAAATATTTTTAGAACTTAGGATTTATAATTAATCATCGAAATATATAGATTGTGATTAGTCTAAGAAGTTAGCTTATAGATACAAATAAGCTCTTGCATCATTAGTTCCTCCAATCTTAGATAAATCCAACAAGTTTTAAAAATATCCCTAACCACAAAACAATTTAGAATAAACTCTCTAGATTTAATAGTATAGCAGTTTTAAGTGTTACAGAATAGCTAACTGTTAATGGGTGATTTACATTGAATTTCCAGAAGTAATATGGCAATCTAGTACTCATCGTATATGGATGTGTTAACTGTTGTATTGCTCTAGTTTAACCCACCATATGTCTTCAAATTTCATACATATGCGGGTGTCTCCTAAGGCATCGTATTGGTCTAACAACCTACCTTATTGGGTACTATACGCAACGGTTCATTAAGTTCAGGGGAAACTTTGATTGAAATGATGAAAAATCATTCCCAAACCCTAGTAGACACCAAGAGGGGTATAAAAACAAACTTTTCGTCACCCTAAAGGGGGGAGACATCTCCAGATTGACCAAAACATAATAGCTTTTTAGGATTTTGCTCTTTTTGCATTCTATGTTTATTTTTCAGGTTTAATCTTTAGTTTTGGGAGTTTGCAAATGACAAATGATTGCAAAAAACTTTAGGGAGTGTCCATTTTCTTATTGGTGATTTGTATTTTTTTAGACTTTTATTAACTTTATTTTGTGATTCATTCAATGGAAACGTGTCTTATGATCATGGCTTATATTCTTTTGATGAATATGTGTTGTAGGAAGTTTTTGGCTGAGGTTAAGACTGATTTTAGGTTAGTTTAGAATCTATAAGATTAATTTTTGCTTGATTAAATGCTTATTTTGCTTAATTTAGCTTGATCAACTAGATTTAAGCCTTAGGTAATTGAATTCCATAACTATTGGTATTTAATTTATAAAAAATCAATTAGTTAACGTACTCGAACCTAATTGTAGACCCACTTTAGGATCTTGTGTGAGGATTCTTATCATTAATAAACTTAATTTTAAGCTTCTTATGATTAATGCCTTTTAATCCAGATTATTTGTGAATCAAATAAGTAATTTGAGTTTAAAAGAGAAAAGAAATTCCTATAAACATTAGGTATAGCTTGTTTGGGTGACATAAATCCTAAATCAACACACCATTATCATTTTTAAAAACCTAATCCAATTTAAATTCGATGTTTAACTAGTTTATTTTGTGTTAAAGTTAATTGCATTTAGTTCATAGCTTTCATAGTTATGGTTAAAGCATCTTATTTTGGAGGATTGCCTTTAGAGGATCTAAACACTCATTTGGCAACTTTTCTAGATATCTTTAACTTATTTAAATTGAATGATGTGTCAGATGATGTAGTAAGGCTGAGACTATTCCCATTTTCCCTAAGATACAGAGCGAGAGCATGGTTGTCCATACAACAGTCAGAATCAATTATTACATAGGATGAGTTGATGAGATTTTTCTTAGCCAAGTTTTTTCCCACCTTTTAAGATTGCCAAGATGAATAATGAGTTCACCTCTTTCACCCAATATGAGAATGAAAGTTTATATAAGACATGGGAGCGATTTAGAGAGATGTTGGCACAGTATCCGATTCATGAATTCTCTATATGGCATCAGGTTAACACCTTATGTTGGTCCTAAATGACACTTAAGATGGGGGTGAGTTAGGTTCTAAAAAATGTAAGGAAGAATCACACAAAACAATCCAATGCTCTCTTCAGCAAATGTATTCTATCGACCGGTATACATTTGATCGACCGACCTCTTTAATTTCTTCATTTGGTCGACCAATCCTTGCCATTTAGTCGACTGATCTATCCTCATATGAGACAATCAAACTTTGTATGAACATTCTTCTTGAGCAAATATACTTTAAAATGTCTCTCTTCAATCATACCTATCCTTATACAAAAATAAAAATATCAATAAAAAAGATGTTTTTTCATCATCAAAACAAGATAGAACCTCCTTTGGTTTAACAATCTCCCATTTTTTGGTGATGACAAAACCATGTGATATTAAAGCATATAGAAGATATATAAACTCCTTGTGAATTACACAAGAGTTCAAGGCTTCATAGAAATATACAAAACCCAACTCCCCCTAAATTCATGCATACGGTAAACAAGGAATATTTAATATCACATACCTCTCCTCCTTTTTGGAATCAACATAAAAGGTCATAGGGAGTGTCCATTAATCATACCATTCACTCGTCTAATTGTATAAAAAAATGATCTTCACATAAAGGTTTAGTAAAAATATCTGCTAATTGATGTAATGTATCAACAAACTCAAGTTCAATATCTCCATTTTGCATATGATCGCGAATAAAATGAAAATGAATTTCAATAGGTTTAGTTCTAGAGTGTTAGATAGGATTTTTAATCAAACAAATGGTGCTTGTGTTATCACATCAAATTGAAATTCTATGAAGATGCAAACTATAGTCTTTAAATTATTGTTTAAGCCATAAGACTTGAGTACAACAACTACTAGTAGCCATATATTCAGCTTCCATATAGATAATGCAACATAATTATGTTTTAGACAAAACCATGAAACTAATACACTTCCTAAGAAATGACATGCACCAGATGTTCTTTTTCTATTTAGCAAACTATCAACATAATTAGCATCAAAATGGTCAATTAATTCCAAACAATCATTTTTAGGATACTAAGTCCCAAATACAATGTACCACTTAGATAACGTAAAATACATTTAACAGTTAATAAATGTGATTCTTTAGGAGAAGATTGAAAGCGTGTACACAAACAAATACTAAATATAATATCAAGATGAATAGCAATTAAATACAGCAAACTACCTATCATACCTCGATATAATTTTTCATCTACAACTTTTCCATCCTCATCTTTATTCAATTTGGTGGATGTGCTCATCGGGGTGTCTAAAGATTTTATTTTATCCATACCAAAACGCTTAAGGAGTTCCCATGTATACTTTGATTGATTTATGAAGATTCCAACCTTTAATTGCTTGATTTGGAGTCTGAGGAAGAAATTCAATTCTTTTATCATGCTCATCTCGAACTCTATACTCATACACTTAGCAAATTCTTTACATAAACATTCATCAGTAGCACCAAAAATAATATCATCAACATGTATTTGAACAATTAATAAATTATTTTTTATCTTTCTTAATAAACAAGGTGGTGTCTACTTTCCCTTTTTAAAAACTATTATCAAGCAAAAATGTACTTAATCTATTATACCAAACTCTAGGTGCTTGTTTTAAACCATATAATGCATTAGAAAGTTTAAAAATATGTTTAGATGCATCATGACATTCAAAACTGGGGGGTTGTTCAACATACACTTCTTCTTGAATAAGACCATTTAAAAATGTACTTTTGACATCCATTTGAAACAGTTTTAAACCTATGTGAGATGCAAATGCAAGAAATAGTTTAATAGCATCTAATCTAGCTACGGGGTAAACGTCTTATCATAGTCTATTCCTTCTTTTTGGTTATACCCTTTAGCCACTAGTCTTGCTTTGTTTCTAACGATGTTACCTTGTTCATCTAGTTTATTCTTAAAAACCCATTTAGTACCTATATAGGATGATCTATAAGTCTAGGTACTGAGATCCAAACTTTGTTTAGTTCAAATTGTTCCAATTCCTCATTCCTTGCTAAAGTCCAATTATCATCATCTAGAGCTTCTTCTATTGTTTTAGATTTAATATTTGAAATTCAAGCAATATGAGATCAATTAAATTGAGATCTAGTTGTTACCCTTTGATGAACATCACCTATAAGATTGGCAAGATGATCCTTCTTGTATTTCCAATCTTTTGGTAGCTCTTCATGTCCTCCTTCTCTACTTGGTTCAACAATTTGTGATGTTTGTCCATTGTTTTCAAGTGAAAGGTGTTCTAATCCTTTGGATAAATCTGCATCATCTAACTTAAGTACTTTCTTTCTTTCGAAAGGATTAGTTTATTAAAAAACAACATGCATTAACCCTTCAACAACATAAGAGTTCTTATTGTAAACTCTATATGCTTTGCTAGATAAAGAATATCCTTATAAAAATGACTTCATTTGTTTTAGAATCGAATTTTCCCAAACTATTTTTAATATTTAAAATGTTACCTTTGCAACCAAAACTTTGAAATAACTAATTCTTGATTTCTTACTGTTCAAAAGCTCATAAGGTGTTTTATCTAACATATGTCTAATGTTTACCCCATTGATGACGTGACATGCACATGCAACAGCTTCGACTAAAAAATAATTTAACAAATCATATTCATTTATCATAATTCGTATCATTTCTTATCAAGATCTATTTTTTCTTTCTACGATATCATTTTGTTGAGTTTTCCTAGTGCAGAAAAATTATGCATAATGCCATGATCGTCACAAAAACATTCGAACATATCATTTTTTAGTTCTCTACTATGATCACTTCTAATGGATGCAATATATAAGGACTTTTCATTTTGAATTTTCTTTGAAATATTAACAGAAGAGTTAAAACATTCATCTTTCGAACTTAAGAATAAAACCTAAGTAAAACAGTTGAAATCATCAACAATAACAAATGCATATGATTTTCCTCCTAAACTAGCTACTGTAGTAGGACTAAATAAATCCATATAAAGTATTTTGAGCGGTCTAGAAGATATTATTTATTTATTTATTTGAAAAGAGCTTCTTACTTATTTTCCCATTTGATATGCTCCACAATTTTTTTTTTGTATTTTATAGTTGGAAGTCCTCTAACAAATTGTTTCGAATTGCGCTTTGAGAGAAGATCCATACTTGCATGTCCAAGTTGTCAGTGCCAAGTCTAAGTGCATTCATTCAAGAAAATTAAACACTTATCTTCAAGATTAGTAACACAATATAGATCAACAATGTAAAGATTACCTTCCCATTTTCTTAAGATCACGACATTATCGTTATCTATCTTAGAGACAACAAACTTATCTCTTACAAAACTAACCTTGTAATTCTTATCACATAATTGACTGACACTCAATAAGTTATGTTTCAAGCCTTCAAAAAGTAAAATATTATCAATTAAAGAATAGTTATCTTTACCTACTTTTCCAATGACAATTGCCTTACCCTTGATATTGTCCCCAAAAGTGACAAATCCTCCATCCTTGCTCTGGAAGTGATAAATTGTGATGGGTCCCCAATCATATGTCGTGAACAACAGCTATCTATATACTACTTATTTCTTCTCTTGTCCTACAAGACAATTAAAAATAATTTTAGGTACCCATCTTATCTAGGGTCTTTAGATATTAGTATACCTAACTCATACCTTTTTAAACTATAAACTTGAATAAAAATTACATAGACAAAAATTACAAATAAAAGTTAGAAAATCTATCATAAATTTGAAAGTATGTCTAAAGATTTAACACATATAGCTAAAACACATGTACAACTAAAACTTAAGTCAATAGACAGAAAAACGAGATTTTTTGACCTATCGGTAGACCAAACCAGCTTATCAATTGATCAAACATGTAAACTTGATATATCGGTTGACCAGACCTGTCCATCGATCGACCAAACTACCTTAAGTCGACCGATGTCAGTCATTCAATCGATCAAACCTATGAGGACAGCAATACAAACTTCAGCAGGTCAAATAAAAATAATAAACATAAAAAAATAATAAACAATAGAAAAAAAACTATCTAACTTTTTGGAATCCACATTGCTTTTATCTTCTAAAAATTGTAGTTTTTATAGTTTTTAGAAAAATTGTTCAGACAATCCAAACAAAAATAAGAAGTATGTCCATGCCATTCACAATATGAACAAAATAGAGGAGTATAGTTTCTTGGTATAAATATATTGTAAACTTTACAAAAATGTTGTCTAGATTACACATATGATTTTCTATAATTCATTTGCCCTTGAAACAATTTTTTAGATTTTTAGTGTATAAGAATGCATGATGTCTAGATTGAGGTTTACTAGATACATTATGAGCAATTTTTGATGAACTTTCATCCTCTAGATTTTTCCCTTTAATAAAGATGGTCTTACTAGTAAATGATTCATTGTTGTGTCCTAAGCCATATTTGTCATTTCCGTATTTCTGAATACTTATCAATGTCTTTAATTTTCCTTTTCCTTTGCTAAATTTTTCTAGAGAATATCTAAGGGACTCAATTTCTTTCTTTAAGGATCCATTTTCATTAACAAGTTCATCATTGTCTTTATTGATTAAACTTATGTCTTTTCTAAGGTTCTCATTTTCTGTTTTACATGCATCTAACTCATCTAGCATACTTTTATTTTTGTCATGCAATTCCTTATTTTTCTTGGTTAGTTCTTCTATGTATTCTAACACTTCATCACACGAATAATCATATTCATCTTTATTAGGAGAAGAACATACCTCAATGTGCACCATAAAACACATGTTGGCCACTTCTTCTTTTTCGGAATAGCTAGATTTGGACCATGTAGCTTTCAATGCTTTCTTTTTCTTTGATTTATCTTTCTTCCATGCCTTCTTTTCTTTATTCTCATCTTTTTCTTTTACTTCATGTAGCTCTGAAAATTATGATCTCAAGTGTCCTTTTTTTACTACATTCATAGCATATTATGTTAGAAAATTTATTTGTAGAAAATGATGTACCTTTTCGACGTGTTGAGGCATTTCTTATGAAATTCTTTAATCTTCCTGTGATAAATGCGAGTTCCTCATTTTTGCTCCCAAGCGATGATTTTTCATTGTCGCTTTCTTCTCTTTTGGATGTCTTGAAAGCCATGTTTTTCTTCTTTGATGTCTCTTGTTCTTTTTGGATATTTTTCATCCTTATTTCGTACGTCAATAGTGACCCAATAAGCTTGTCTATAGGAAGTGTGTTGAGATCCTTGGCCTCTTGTATCACGGTTACCTTCATTTCCTATTTCTTTGGTAGTGACATCAAGATTTTTCTAATAAGTTCAACGCTAGAATAGGTCTTACTTAGACCTTTTAACGCATTTATAATATTGTTAAATCGTGTATACATAATGGAAATAGTTTCATCATGCATCATTCTAAACATTTCATAATCATAAGTAAGCATGCTAATTTTAGTCTCCTTGACTTGATTCATGCCTTCATGAGTAATTTTCAAAGTATGCTATATATCATATGCAGTTTCACATATTGAAATTCTATTTTACTCTTCCATACTTAAACCATAATACAAAATATGCATGACCTTACAATTTAAAGAAATAGTTATTTTTTTTCGTTTACATCCTATTCATTTTCTTTCTTTAAAACAACCTCATTACCTATGAATTTGGTAGGCATATAAAATAGTTGAGTTACCATCATCCAGAAATCGGTATTTTCTCCCATTAAGTAACACCTCATCCTATTTTTCTAATATATATAGTTGTTACCATCGAAAAATGGTGTTCTATGTGGATTATGCCCATCTAAGCTATATGAAGAACCTATAAAATTTATGAAGTGTTCCATTTGATCTTTCCCTACAAATTCATTGGAATTTAAACTCTAAGTGAGATCTACGCTCTGATACCAATTGTTAGTCCTAAATGGCACCTAAAAGATGGGTGAATTAGATTCTAAAAAGATTTTTAAGTAAGAAATACACAACACAATTCAATAAAGTTTGTAGAAGCTAAAATGAATATGAAACAAATAAACTAAAAAGTAAACTTTCACTTTATTGAACTAAGCAATGTAAATATAAAGTTTAATTTACAAACTCCTTTTAGTCTCAAGGATAACCCTCTTACTTTTCCAAAGGCTCAAGTATTTCCTTTTGAAAAATTTCTTTTTATAAGTTCAAGAATAACCTCTTAACTCTCTTTTAAAGACTCAAGAATAACCTTACAAAATCAAACACACGAATAAGCTTATACCTCACACAGCAAAAAAACTCTTAAGCTCTTACAGAAAACTCGTTCTCAACACTTGTGTATCACTTCTGTGCTTATTCCTCTATTTATAATATAAGAATGGAATAATTTAACCGTTGGATAAATCTCTAAATTTCGTCTGCTAATTACTCTTTTAGATCGTTGGACAAATCTTCTGACCATTTTGCAATATGACTATTTCTGATAATTCACTCATAATCTTCTTTATTCAGATAAGAATCTTTTATTGACCGATCTTCATTGTTTTCCTTCATTTGGTCGGCTTATAGCTTCAGTCGGTCAACTGATCTTCTGAGAGTGTACATTTGGTTGGTCGGTTCCATGGTTTGGTTAATAGATTTTCATTTGATCGACCAATGCTCTCAAAATTGTTTTCTTATATGAATAAGTTCAAAAAATAAAAAGTGTGAGATTTAAAGATAAATTTATAAATAAAGTTTAATTTTAAAAGTAAGTTTAAAAATATAAAAATTGAATTTA